>VDFB02377884.1:0-56776 GCA_007258455.2 Sequoia sempervirens
CCTTGGTGTGCATACATCTGCTTGTCACATAATAAACCACTTTATGATGATAAAAAATACACAAACTAAAAAGCACCTACTATATCAATCCATATATTTCCATTTCCATCACTCATCGATTAACATCCACTATCTTATCACTATCTTTCTTCTATACTAATCTTTCTTCCATTTCCAAATCGTTCATATTCTACTCTTTCCAATTCGTTCACCTCTATCACATCTTTTTAATCTTTTTTGAGAGTTGAACTTTCACAATTTCATTCTTTTGTCAAACTCTTGAGGGGGTATCGTGCATTCATTTTTTTATTTCACTAGGGAAAACTAGGACATGTCACTTTTTTTCAAACAACGCTATAAAAATGCATTGTCTCAAAGAGGGGCAAAATGTAGACACCTAATTCTGACTAAATGAATTAATTATCATTTTCATTTCATCCTGATAATTAAATAATTTCATATTATTTAATTAAATTCACATTATCTATTCCTCTATGTTAATTAAATAATTAAGGTTATTTAATTAATTTCCTAATTATTCTTCTATTTTAAAAGTTTAATTAAATAATTCATTATTATTTAATTAATTATCTATTTTTCACTTCCTAAATTAAATAATTGTTTTAATTATTTAATTAATATAATTTAATTCCTCAACATTATCTTCTTCCAAAATAAATTAAATCATATATTTTATTTATTAAATTCAATCTTGCACATGTAAATAATAATTAAATTTATTTGATTATTAAATACTCATGCAAATTACTTATCTATTTCTCATCTCAAAGTTAAAAAAATTATTATTTGATAAATTCCCACTTCTTGAATTAAATATTTTTTTTATTATTTAATTTATTTCTCAAACATTATTTAAAATAAATAAAATCATTTATTTTATTTATTGAATCCAATCTTGCACATTCAAATAATAATTGAATTTATTTAATTATTAAAATGCTCATGCAAATAACACCTCACTTATTAATTGAGACTTACTCTTAGCCACTAATCAATCCAATTAGTCAACTCCTCAATCAAATCCACTTCACGCCCACTCACTTTGATTCTTTTGATCAATCAATTTAGTTAACTAACTATCAATCTTAGTTAACACTTTAATAAATCCTCTTAACTAAATCATGTAATCAGTTATCTAAAATCATGCATTTAGTTAACTATTAATCAATTCCTCTCATCAATTCTCAAACATTGATCCTTTTCAATCTCTCATCTAATCATGATCATTGTGTTGAACACCCAAAATACAAAGAAGGGGGGTGAATATTATTCATTGAAATTCATTAATCTTCTTCAAATTAAACATTCATTCATAACATCACATCAAACTTGCAGAAATGGAATTGAATAATTAAAGCATGCATCACATCAATGAACACAAGAACACCATATTTACATGGAAAACCCTTGAAAGGGAAAACTATGGTGAGGATTAGCTCATAATGTATTATAACTGGTTACAATGGATTACAAAATGGAGGACTCACTGTCCAAAAAGAATGGCTCACTGCCCAATGGACTCACTCTCCAAAATAGAAAGAGAGAGAAGAAAGGGTGGCTCACTACTAAGGATGACCTACTAATGATGCATCTACAACATGGTCAAAATACAGTTCCAATAGATATTTGAAAACCAACTTCACACACTTTATACTTCACCACAATCACACTTCACACCTCTCTACATCAAATTTTGCACACACTCTCTACATCCATTCAAATCATACTTTGCACAATGAAATAATCTTGTATATATACTACAAACAAGCATAACATCAATTAGGTCGGCCTAATTAGATGAAACGTACAACACCATAAGTTTTTGGCTCAGAACTCCATCACACATGCTTTGAGGAATAAGCTAAAATGTGTTATTTATCAAAATAGGTTTACATGACCTATAATCACTCTAATAAATCTACTCCATATATAACTCTACATGACCCCAAAACCCTTAGGTCAGTACCACATAACAAAACTAGTGAAGCCACAAGTGAATGAACCAATGGTTCATCCAAAACTCTACATGTGGACCATCAAGTCACTTGAAACTTGGAGTGCATACTTATTTGGCATCCTCAAACACTTCCTCAAAACCACACAACATAACAATCATCCGTAGTGGAATGCAGAGTATTCCAATCATGCACTATACAACTACAACTGTCATTACTAAGCCGATACTCTTTCAATGATATCTTCAACTACGAAAGACAAATAACTATGAAACTTTGGATCTAGGCACCTTCAACACATTCCATCAACACCTCAAAACCACATGACAATATGATGCAACATGGAGTAATACGGACCATACAACTATTCCTCTATAGCATACTACTACAATCTAGGACTTAGCCAATTTCACACTTTGTCTTCTCCAGCCTTCTTTGAACTATGTACATATAGATGCACCATCACTTCTACAAATTTTTTCCATCAATGAAAAACCATATACTTTCCATACACTATGAAGCTCATTTTTCCAACAATCTCCCCCTTTGTCGTTGATGGCAACACACTTCTCCAAACATACTCCCCCTTTGTCATTAAGGGAAAAGGGCACCAAACAAACACTTCCCGTCTTCACTCACCCTTATTGATATATTTATATGATAGTAACTCCCCCCTATCTGCTTCACTCTCACTTTCTATATTATCCATCAAAAGTGACAAAACTTGCACTGTAGCACTATCTACTAACTCCACATATGTACATTGAAATAAAAAAACTATCTACACAAAAGAAAAATGTACATATTAACTAGATGAGGGTAGAATACCTGGATATGATGCCTTCAATTTTGTAAGGTGTGTGTCCCATTCTTTCTTTGCAACCTCCCAATGCTTCTTGGAAAAAGAAAGCATATGACACTGACTTTCAAACTAAATATGGAGGTCTTCTCCTTCATCTGGAGAACTTGGCAATTGATTCTTTTGCACAACTTTCTTAGCATCAACCAAAAATATAGTTAGAGATGTAAGCATTGCACTTAATACCATATCTCAGATCTGATTGTACTGCATTATTTTCTTCTCTTTTTTCTCCTATAGTAGAAAGAATTGACCATGTGGTTTTCAATGATTTCTCTTGTAGCTCCATCTATATCACTCACTAGAATATAAACACTTGAGGATTGAGAAATTTGAGACTCAATAAAGTCCATCTGATCTTTGATGATCCTTCCAAACACTTCTGAAGTTCCTTTAAGTTTACTTGCAACTTGGCATGCATAGTACCACATTTATCATAAATCTATGCAAACCTTTTTATCATTGAATTTCTTTTCCATTTCATTCACAATATTTTCTTCCAAACCAACAAAATATTCTTTAAAGGAATCAAGTAATAACCTTAATTGTTGCACACTAGATAAAGAATTATCAATAAATATTCTGGAAATACTTTCCTACAACACCTTCACAACTTCAGCCACCAATTTTGTACTCTTCTAGTGAGTTTGAAGAATTTCCTTCCTTGCGAAGGCACGAAGTACATCACCAAGATGCAATTTATGAAGAGGAGAAATCTTATCTAGATCTACCTAACCTTGTTTCATAGGGATTTGTTGCATTTGTGTAGACACCAACAATTAGAATTGTAACTGCATATCTAATAGATATTTTAATGAATCTCGAGAGGGTTTAGAGTATTCACCACCAGTTTTATTTTCTTCTTCATTCTTATTATTATTCTCCTTATCACCATTGATAGAACATTCTTCAATATTCTTCTCAACTTTCGAAGGAGTCAGAGTTTCTTCTTTTTGTGCCTCAAACTTCTTTGGTACATCTTGCATGCCTTCTTTACTCTTCTCAACATCTATCTCCACATCTGGAGTGAGAAAATTATGTTCATTTTGAGCTTCATTCTTCTTTGAAACAATCTTCTTATCTTCTTTCTTCTCTTGATCAATAATATTCTCCACAATTGGAGGGGTGTTATTATCTTCCTGCCCAAGTTCATGCTCATGTTGTTCATTGACAGGCTCATTGCTCTCTGGGAGGGTTGCATCTTCTTGCATCTGATCTTCATCACCTAGAGGAACTCCCAAATTTTTTACAAGTTCTTCAACATTTTGTGATGTCTCTTTCCTTTTCCTTTCTATATCCTCCCTATCTCTGATCATAAGAGTATTAAATCTTTGCTTAGTCCCAAATTTCTTTCTATACAACTTAGATAACTTTCCCTATCCTCGTGAGACAATGAAGAACTAATCTTCTCAAAGTAAAAATCCTTCATCTTAGCATCCTCTTGAATAGCCTCTTGTCTTCTAGCACTCAACACACCTTATAGATCATCAGGAAATTGATCTTTAATCTCACCAAGGATAGTATTGAATGTAACCATGTATTTTACTATAGCCTCTACTATTGTCGCCTTATCTTCATTATTTGCATCTAGATACATTGCAACAGTTTCCTTCAACATCCCAAACTCTATGTAATCCCACTGAACAATGCATCTAGCCTCATAGGACTATGCTCTCTAACAAGAGGGACCTTCTCTTTCTTCTTTCCCTTACCTTTAGGTGATTTTTCTTTTTCTCTTGACTTAGAACTCTTTTCTGTTCTTTGAAAAAAAAAATCTTTCTTTTCCTTTTCTACTTCCTCTTCACTTTTTGTATCCACCACATCATTTTTTATTCTTTTTGAATTGGTCTCTTCCTAAGAGACTTGAGACTTCTTTTTTCGGACCAACTAGGGTCCTTCCTCTTCCTCATCATCTTCTTCTTATTCTTCACATTTGATGTACTTTTCTCTTATTTCCTTTTCTTTCCTTCTTCTCTTTGCAGGTGTTTGTTGCATAGTGGAGTTGGATGTGTCTTTCTTCTTGGAACTCCCTGCAGGATTTTCTCTAGAGGACTTTAGAGCATCAAAAGAGGAGAAAAAGGTTCTAGCTAACCTTCTTTTTCTTTGTGGAGTAGTTTGCGGAGGGTAAAATATGTCTTTAGATCTCTCCATAAGGCATTCATGGGCACCATAATATCTTTCTAGATTAGCTTTCATCTTCTCAACCCTCTTTCTAATTTCCTTCTCCTTTTCAATATTTACTTAACTTCTTTTCTCTACATATGTTCCAAACCTATCCATTGTTGGATCTCTAGGTTTACTCAACACTAACTGTGCAAAACTAGTAAGTTCAGCTTTTTCCACTTCATAAGCAAGCTCCAAAACCCAAATAGTTTTGGATTCACCTACTTCCATGAAGCAATGATCTCTACTCATTATAAATGTTATGTCATTATTATACTTCTCAACAACACTTGTCGAAATCCTATATCTCTCTTGCATCTTAGCTTGGAATGTCTTGAAGAATCCCCACAACATGGAATTTTGGGAATCTAGGTCTACAAATCTTCTCAAATGATCCCTTATTTGCACAAATACTGGAATACTATCATCCCATATAACACTATTTTCTCTAAGCAACTCCCTAAGAAAGTAAAACAACAAAAAAATAACAAGAGTACCATACTGGAATGGGTACCTTGACTCTTTTGTCTTTTGTAGGTTCTCCATCAAATACTGTCTCAGAAGCTCACAAATCAATGTCTTTGTCTTCCTTCACCATTTGGTATGTTGTATGAATTATGGTGGTAGAAACAAAGTTTTCTCTATTTGTATAGAAGATCTTATATCCAATCATCATTGAAGCATACTTCACTGACGAATCTTCAATATCATTCACCATTAGGGCATGCTTATCAAACTTTTCACTGATAGGCTGCATCACAACATCATTCTTTATGGCCTTCAATGTAGGAACCAGTTTAGTGGAGCACAAACTAGTGATTTCCCTAATTGAATTCTTGTTAATCATGTGTGACATGTCCAACCACATGAATTTATCATGAATTCTACTCAGGAAAAACTTCACCCACTCATCCTCATAGCATAATTTTGAAAAGTTGTTTCACACATCCAATTTCTTCTTTGTTAAACTCTCATACTTAGGTTTCAACTCAAAGTAATCAATAGTTAGCACCTTCTCCCAAAATTCCACCATCTTCAAATGATCATACTCTTCCATTTTTCATATGAATATAAATTTGCACATGCTCTATGACATGCATCAAACCACTTAGAACCCTAGAAAATGCACCTTCCTGATCTGTCTCCATAGATTTTTATAGGTGATTCTTGAATTTAGGTCTTGGTTGTTGAAGCACATCAATCACTTGTGGAGTAAACATCTTGAATTTCACAAAACTAGGATTTATAAGAAATTTATAAATACCTTGAGAAATTTCTCTAGTAGGTTTTGCACAGTGCCAGAATCGCTTCAACACTTGTTTGCTTTTCTCTCCACTTCAAATGCTTGATGAAAAATGACTTTTGAATATGTGAAAAGGCATATTAACCCTTTTTTAGTGACCTAATATGCATTAATTATAGTAGGTAAAGTTAGGTCAAAAAATTTGTCAAACCCTCACTATGTTATCACAAGCACTCTTAATCACTCGATAATTTTTTGTAATAATTTATTTTTCACCAATAGATCAACCATATCAATGTATCAATGTGTTGAAGATATCAGCATCAAATCTTTAGTAGGGGGTGGAAAGTTTTTTGCTAAAACTCCCCTTGAGACAAAGCTCTTTATCTAGTTTCTAGAAGAAACATCTACACCAACATTTGGCATAAATTCACTCTTCACCTCATTCTCTTCCTCTTTCTTCCATATCTTGTTCATCTCCTTCTTCATCTCCACCAGATCAATTTTCTTTATCGAATCATTCTTATTTTTGAACTAGAGGGTTTCACATTCTTACTTCTACAAAACTTAGCTATGTGTCCTAGTTTGTTGCATTTATGACATATGACACCTTTTTTCTAAACAAACTTACTTCTTGCCATTTTATAATTGCATTCAAAATCCTTATTCCCAAATCCATTGCATGTATAACGGTAACCATTGAATGATTGAAACATCATACCATTATTGTAACCATTCATCATTTGACTTCTACATTCACTAGCTTTATGACCAAATCTATTGCATGTATAGCATTGACCAAGAAAAGATTGAGTATTTTGATTCATCCTACTTCTATACTCTACTACTCTATGTCCAAATTTATTGCAAGAATAACAACAACCATTAAAAGATGAATACCTTTGTGCAACAAGTTGTATGATAGGAGGTCTCTTGAAATATTTCTTCTATTTTTGGACCTATCTGACATTGTTCTTCTTATCTCTAATCTTCGTTTGTTCATTATTCTTCTTTTCAACATTATTTGGAGTCTGATTTTCCTTTGAGCTTTCTCCTTTTCCAAACCATAATCCTTCTTTGTCCTTACAAACCTTTTGTTTTACAATCATTTTATCAAGCAAGGTGGAGCTCTTCTTGATTTTTTCTTTCTCCAAATATGTCCTCAAAGTCACTATTTCTTCTTCAAGTCTTGAACATTTTGCAGATTTGTCTCTCAATTTGGCATTCAAGCAATCTTCAACTCTTTTTCCTTCTTCAACTTACACTTTCAAATAGGTGGTTGTCTCATTTGATTGTTTGAGCTGCTCATTTGTTTCCTTAAATATTTTTGTAACTTTCTTGAGTTTTTCACTCAAATTCTTGATACATTCATTTGCATCCTTGATATTTTCTTTCAAATCTTTATCCTCACATTTTTCTTTTAAACCTAAATCATCAAGGGTTGATTTGAGTTCCCCTTCCATATCAACTTCACAGTCTTCTTCAATAAACAGTTCCATGATAATCTCTTCTAGAGGAATAAGATATTTCCTTGTTGCCATTTGTTCAACCTCCAAGATCTACCTCAGCGATTAATCCAATTGAAGGAACCAAGCTTTGATACCAATTGTTGGACACCCAAAATACTAAGAGGGGGGTGATTCAGTATTCACAGAAATTCATTAATCTTCTTCAACTTAAACATTCATTCATAGCATCTCATCAAACTTGCATAAATGGAAAATAATAATTAAATCATGCATCACATCGATGAACAAGAGAACACCGGATTTATATGGAAAATCCTTGAAAGGGAAAAACCATAGTGATAATTAGTTTAGAATGTATTATATTTGGTTACAATGGATTATAAAATAGAGGACTCGCTATCTAAAAATAATGGCTCATTGTCTAGGGTACTCACTATCTTGAATAGGAAGAGATAGAAGAAAGGGTGGCTCGTTGCCAAGGATGAACTACTAATGATGCATCTACAACATGGTGAAAATACATTTTGGATTAAGCTCTAAAAACTGACTTCACACACTTCATACTTCACCATAATCACACTTCTCACTTCTCTCTACATCAGACCTCACACACACACACACTACATCCATTCAAGTCATACTTCACATAATGAATTAACCTTGTATATATATTGCAAACAAGTGAAGCATCAATTAGGTCAGCCTAATTAGATGAAACATGTAACACCATAGCTTGTTGGCCCAAAAATCCATCACACATGCTTTGAGGAATAAACCAAAATGTGTTCTTTATGACCTATAATCACTCCCATAAATCTACTCCATACATAACTTAACTCTGCACGACTCCAAAACCCTTAGGTCGACATTGCATAACAAATTGGTGACGCCACAACTAAATGAACCAACTATTCATCCACAAATTGACACACGAACAATCAAGTCACTTGACACTTAGAGTGCACACTTATTTGACATCCTCAAACACTTTCTCAAAACCACACAACATGATAATCATCCGTGGTGGAATGTGGAGCATTCCAATCATGCACTTTGCAGTTGTAACTCTACCATTACTAATGATACTTTGTCAATGATTTCTTCAATTGTGAAGACATATAACTATCAAACTTTGGATCTAAACACCTTGAACACATGCCATCAAAACCTCAATACTGCATGGCAATATGATGCAACACAGAGTAATGAGTACCATAAAACTATTCCTTTGTAGAATACTACTGCAATCTGGGACTTAGCCAATTTCATGCTTGGTCTTCTCCAGTCTTCTTCAGACTATGTACATACAGATGCACCATAACTTCTACAATGGGTTTCCATCAATGAGAACACCATATACCATCCATACACTATCATGCTCATGTTTCCAACATGTTGATCAATGTCATCGAGTATCTACAAATTTAGTCATCCTCTCCTTCATTTATCATCTCAGATCATGTAAGAAAACTCTACTTGTATTTTGTAGGTACTTTATGCTTATTGTGCTAAATAAAATCTAAGATCAAAAACATATTGTACAATTTCTCCCAAGGTGAATTAGATGAGGGCAATGGAGCTACACATATGATGAATTATATTGTTTTTAATGATTGCATGTTTGCATTTCTTTTTTAATCAATTTACTTTTCTTGCTTTATTGTTGTGATCTTGTTTGATTGTGATTCTCATTTAATTATTCTATATTTGTTTCAATTTTAAAATCATTATGTTTTATGGTCATACAATTTCTATGCATTTGCATCATTTAAGTTATTTTTTGTGTATAGTAAGGTATCATTATGTTTGTTTATATAGCAATGTGGGCAAAAAAATTCAAAACTTCTCTCATGCAAAACAAGAAACCAATGCTTCCACAAAGTCCTACCACTTCCAAATCAAGAGTTATTATCTAAGCTATTGTGCTAAGAAATGTACAAGGAGAATGAATTGGATTATCCATACAATTCTTCATAGGGTAGAGCCATTTTAAGAAAATAAAAGATATTTATAGTTATTTGGATTTTTAACTAACTTTAAAAAGAAAGATATTGCATAACTGCATTAGAGAGGTAAAAAAGAATGCCAAATACATATTGTTATCCATATGATCTCTTTTTTAACTCATACAAGATAAGAAGTCAATCTTTTCCAATAAAATGGTATCTTGTTAGAAAAATTGGACTAAATTTATATGTGTGTGATTGTCAATGGGAAAAAGGCGAAACACATGCAATCATTTGTTGAAGATTTTAGATCTCCTAAAGAGAAACAAAACAAATGAGCAAGATCAAGTTGCTAGCAAGTGTCATTTAACATTTAAGTATTATATTTATGTTTTTAATGATTATTATATTTTTTTCTCAAAACTAACTAAAGTAATCTTATTGAATTACAGATAGTGTTACTCCATTGGTTGTTGATGATGATGATGTCAAAGGGAGTTTTAGTCATGAGAATAATACCATTGATAATGTTGGTATGATCTTTATTATAAAATATTTATTGATTTTTATGATTCTTAAAATTAATTATTTTTTTTATTTTAATTATAGATGGTTGTATTCCACAAGAAGATGAAGATGTGATTGGGGTTGTCACTAGTGAAGACCAAAGGATTGGTAATTTTTAATATCCCCATTTTATTAATGAAATATTAAGAGTTTTTAAATTTATTTTTACTTAATTATTATTATTTCTATTATAGATGGTTGGAAATCATCTAATGCTTCCAATGATAACTTCCAAAATTCTATTGATTATTTAAATTCACTATTAAAAAACTTACCAAGAAGAGTAGATGAAAAAAATATTTTTAGTCAAGGTGTTTAGAGATTTAGAAAATATTTTCAAGCATCTCTTGCTTCCTCTTCCAAATTTACATTGATCCCTAGCCCAAAGGACATTGCCTATGAGATGAATATCAACATGATTTAGTCCAACAAAAACACACAAATGTCATTTTATTCATCAAAAAGGCAATGTTGTTCATCAAGACTTGAATGAAAGAGTTGAGGAGCATGAAGAATTCCAATTGCCCTCTATAAGTGGTAGAAAGCAAAAGGAAAAGGAAAAAAGGTCTTGAATCACTCAGACATAGCAATACAAGAAGAAAGGGTTATTATCAGGCAACAACATAGTGAGTACATTTATTCAAAATTATTTTAGTATTTTACATAGAAATAATTCTTAGTCTTATTTCACATGTTAAGAATATGTCTTTGTAGCTTTGGATGATCAAGAGAATACTCATGGCATCGATTGACCTTCTCTATTGATCCAAACCGAACAAAATTAGATGAAATGTGAATTATAAATGGTAATTTTCTAACTATTAAATGTGTTCATTCATTAAATGGAATATTTCTTGGTTTCTATTTCTAACCATTTTTTTATACTTAATCAAATAAATAGTAGATACAATTTGTGGAACTCAACCATTAATGCTTAGTTTTATCCCTACTCAAAAATTTCAACAAACCATTCTAGGTAATCAAGAATGTTAATATTATTTAGATTAAGTATGTATTGTACCATTACACTTAATACTTTATCTATGTCGATTTATTAAATGCAACTTCAGATGATCAACAAAAGATTGGACAACATAGATTACCATTTTCTATTGATCTTCACTAGACACCAGCAATAATGGATGCAATGCAATCTCAAGATGGTAAGAAATTATGGAATGATTTTTTAAGAATTTTGATTGTTTACTTTTTTAATTAATTGAATAACTAAATTATGTGATTTACAAGTTTTGATAACATTTTAATGGAGGACCATGATCAACACTATTATGGATAATTAATATAGTTTACTATACTTGATTTTTTTTTACAGTGTGTTTAGTACTTAATGTTAGATTGATGGTTGGGGGGGAAAGGGATTCTTTTAGTGTGTAAGTTCAATTACCTTCCCCTTCAACAATTGGAGCTTGGAAAAAGTGGCTTATAGATTCAAGATAGAGACATCATTTGTATGTTGTATTTTTGACTTGCATAGTATATGCACAAAATTGGTTCATTGGCCTTATTATACTTAATGTAATTATACTTGAGGTTCATAGTTGTTGACCCATTGTATTATTAATTATTAATTTGATTTAGTGTTTATATTTTTATGTACTACTGAAATTACTTTGTTAATAGAATTGACATATTTTTTGCTTATGTATAAAAGTTACATTCATAATTATGAGGTACATGTTTGTAATTATTATTAAAAGTAAGATCATTTTTAAAGTTAGAATCTGGGGTATGCTACAACAATTGGTTTCAAATTTTATTCTTTGGTTTATAGTACAAAGGTCATAATGCTTCTTGAAATTAATAATACAAGGATGTAATAGTAACCATGCAGATAATTTGGTGACCTATTCAACTTAAGGAAAACTCTACATGATTTATAGCTGCAACAAAAATGTAAAGAAAAACAATGGTCTTTTGAACACCCAAGTTTGTAGTGTATGATTTTAAGGATGTATTGAGAAAACTCAAAGGATTCATTATTTCGTTGTCCTTATTTAATACTTTAAGAATGCATACAATAAGGAAATATAGAGATATTTTATTTACTAGACAACATACCTGAAATCAACTAGTCTTGTAGCATATTCCTACAACAACAAGAATACATGTCAACTCTCCATGTCTTGTCAACACAATCCCTTTCGATGGAAATTTTTCCCATTTTAATTGTAGAAAAATAAGAGAAAATAATACTTCCTTGAAAAAGGTTCAAACTTTCATGCCAAAAATAAATCCAAACCTTGGACTCCCCCTTCACTTACTCTACCACTTATACAATTGTCTCATTTACAAATTTCATCCAAATAAATTCTTAAAATTAATTTTCCTCAAAATTAATTTAAATACATATTTTATTATTATTATGAAATAATTGTTATTTTCCAGCTTAATGAAAGGGTCGTGAAAATAACTTTTACGATATGGGCTATTGCCCCTAAGTATAACAAGTCTCAAGTATATTAAAACATTCAATAACTAGGAGGAAAATTGATTATAAGAAGGGTATCAGACACTTTTCCCCTAGAAGCTATAACCTTTGTTATAAACACAACTATATTTAATTATACTAGAAAACTATAGGCTCACAATAACAAGTTTTAGGAAGAGCATGCAAAGCTTATATATGAAATTAAAAGAGTGAGAGAGGTACCCTTGAAAAGCTAAAGATTTAAAGTCAAGGGAAATTTCTAAAATAATTTGTATTCATTATTCATATGCCATAAAGTGAAGATGCATTTCTTAAAGGTGGTAGTGATTTAAGGGAACAATCATAGATATCTAGGAAGTCAAGAAAGACACTTAGAAATAATGCCATTGCAAATATTGAATGATTGATAAATAACATTTTCAAGGAGATGGTACAAAATTTAATAAGCATGGTAGATGCTAATGGGAATATTACAAAAATTGTCAATCATGTATAAGAAAGAGTTCTTTCCTTGTATAAAGGTGTACAATAAATGGCTTCCTATAGTTCAATATTAAAAAAATAGTTTATATGAATGCTAATATGGCCTAGCTTCCACTACTAGGATTTCATCTATCTTTTAGGCCTTTGAATCACTCTATGATGTCTTCGCTTTCATAGGCCGAGTAATAAATAAACTCAAAACAAAGAGAAGGAAATTTTGGCATGTTGGTTATCAAGGAATACCTCTTTTATTTGATTCAAATAATAAAATAAATACCCTTTGGATTTGGAAAGGTGATTTATAGTGATAGATTCCTCTAAACTCTTGCTAGAGGAAAATTAAAATTGACCTTACTCTATGTAGTATGAGGTTGGATAAAATTCTTAAGCTAGAGATAAGAAATGAAATTTTTATTTAAGATACAAGGATAAATGCATAGGGTGAGAGTATATTTTTTTATTCATTATCTTGCCATGCATCTATGCTTGTTTTTTAATAAAATATTCTTATTTTATATTTATCTTACTAAAATATTTATGCTTAATGACAAGTATAAATTTGATTAAAAAGAAATCATAAAATAACAAACTATAAAGCTATCAACATGACCACTCGAAAGATGGTGGATTTCTTGAGTTTGATTTTCTAGGTGATAGTATAATGAATGACAAGATGGATGTATGACAAGAGGTAGAGGTAATATTTAACATTGATATGCTATGATTTTTGCATAACATGGGAATATGATTCTTTAATTAGGCATTCAACATTATTAAGTAAATTTAATTGTTAAGTAGGTGATCATTAAATTAACTATGGAGCATTAGTGCTATATAAAAAGTAGAAACTCTCATTTAGCACAAAATACTTTATTTATTTACCTCCCAACAGAAAACCAAACAATCTTAAAGTTAGCAATTATTATAAAAACACTATAACCCATGACAAACAATACATATTACAAAATTTAGAGCAATTCACCGCAGTGGAAAATTGATTGCATTAAAAGTTTGTGATTAATTTTCCCTGATAGTGAATTGGTGGTGAATTTTCCTTGAGGTGAATTTGTCATGGCGGTGAATTTTCCCACAGTAAATTGTTGACGGTGAATTTTCCAACAGTAAATTGCTAATGGTGAATTTGCCTGATGCCAAACATTAGAATGCTTAAAATATAAATTGATAATCCAGCACATATAAGTCTCAAAGTTTATCACAGCTAACATCAGAAATTAGTACAAATATTAATGTTCTTCATCCTCATGTATCATCCAGTTTTAGACCTGTAGTCGCCAAAAACACTTTCCTTTCCCTGTCCAATTTATCCTACATCAGTAACTTATTGCATCTTTTTTTCACTTATAATGAGCTCCCCACAGTAGAACAAATCCCATCCTTTCTCTTGTCCATGGCTTGGTTAGGATGGCCACCTACAGATCCTCTCCTCTCACTAAGATCATTTCTTAAACCTCATTATGCATGTTTTATTAATACAATACGCATCTGCAATTACATGAGAGTGAAAATTATAATATTTAATTCTACAGAGCAATTGCAATAATTTATTTCAAACTAAAATCAGATAAAATTAGTCTGCCTTGTGATTTACATAAATTATAAAAGGGATCTTTGGAAGCTCCAAATACCATGCTGTGCTTTTTAACTCCTCTCCTCTAAGGAATTCCAACAACCAGATTTCAACAGTTTTGAGCAGTTAACCTGATGAAGAGATTGTCGAATTTAATGTGAAATGCCCCTGGTATTCAACATCGATAAACCAAAAAATAAATACCTAGCCTAATATAACTTGCATATATAATTAAATATATATTCTCCAGGTAAAGCATTGGCTTGATTGATAAGCCTTCTCTCATGTTTTTCTGTTTGCTGAGCAACTTTCCATTTCATTGCATCATCACTCTCCTTTCTGATTACCCATTGTTCTAACACCTGTTCCAGTTTAGTATTATATAGAATTCTTGAATGTAGACACCTAGATTTTATCACCTTAACTTTGTTGTAATTATTTTATAATTATTTTAGTCTCATGCTGTCAACTAATTCTACCTTTCCAACTAATTATTTTTATTGCACTTATCAATCAAATTAGTTAACTAATTAATCGATTAAATTAACTCTCAATTAATTAACTAAATAATCAAGTCAATTGACTAATCACTCAAGCTAATTAACCGATCAATCAAATTAGTTGACTAATCAACCAATTGAGTTAACTAATCAATCAAACTTGTTAACTCTAAATCATATCTCTAGTCTTCAAAATTGATTAATTTTCACCTAAAATCTATATATTCACCATTCCTTTCAGAAATTCATCCAGCTATATGAAAAACCTCTGATTTATTTTTAAATATATTAATTAAATAGTCATCATTTTGCCAAAGAGTTTGCACAATAGTTAGCATCCACAAGAGCATATTGAAATTAGGTTCCATCTGAGATTTGTATGTGTTTAGAATAAGGATTTTAAATTTCAAGTTTCACTCTAAATTCACGCATGCACTGAAAAAACAATTCATTGTTGCAACTCCTGCATGGTTTACAAAATAAATACATTGTCAATATATCAAGCGGAGATGCATACAATAGAACACCATTTATTCAAATTAAACGTATAGTAACTCTGAAAATAATCAGAAGCAACACTTTCTAGAAAGTGGAAATAAAACCTGAGCCCTCTTACCAATGCATCTCTGACATCATGCACCTTGTTCTAGTGCAAGCCTGTATTTATAGGCTCTGTTTTGCTTTGTATCACCAATAATCTCCACAAGAACATTGTCCACTTTTGAAATGGTGGAAACGGTTTGCATCTCTCACAACAATTTCTCTTGCAACAATCTTTGAAATAAACTTGATTGCAGAATGGCAGTCAACACATACTCTAAGGTTCTTGACAACTCTCAGAGTTGTTTCAGGGGATGTGTTTAACAATCCAAATGCAATTGCCAACTTCTCACTATGGTGTGCGAGGAGTAATTCTTTCTCCTCCTCCTCTACATCATTCAATACAGGTCTCGTATCTGGAATATACCCTGCTTCCTTCATCTTGCAAAACAACTCGTCCAACTTTGCATAGATAGACTGTGTTTGTGGGTGCGATCTATCTCCCACACAAAAGGTGTGTACCATTTTATGAACTTCAATCCAACTACAACCTGGTATCTTTTCAACTCCTCTATCACTCATGAATTTTCTTACCTGTTGAGCGTCACTCCACCTGCCTGCCTCTGAATAAATGTTTGACAAAAGAACATAAGGTGCAGTCTTTTTGCAATCCAACCCAAAGAGAAGTCCTGCAACAAATTCTCCTAATGCTATACTCTTATGTGATCTACAAACACCAAGCAAACATATCCACACAACCACATCAGGTTTTATTGGCATTTTGATGATAAAGTTTAGGGCTTCCTCAAGATAGCCTGCACGGGTAATAAGGTCAACTATACATACGTAATGATCTATTGTAGGTATGATGCAGTAAGAATCACTCATGAGATTGAAGTATTTACATCCGTCTTCCACCATACCTGCATGGCTGTATGCAAATAAAACACAAATGAAACTTACACGGTCGGGTTTGGTTTGAGAGTGCTTCATTAATTCAAAGAGTTTGTGGGCTTCTTTGCAATAGCCATGCATTCCATATCCTGCAATCATTGCATTCCATGAGACCACATTTCTATTAGGCATTTTGTCAAACAACTCACGTGCCTTCAGTATGCTTCCACATTTTGCATACATGTCTATCACGGCAGTCACAACTTTCACATCTGACAGACATCTGTTTTCGATAATTTTTTGATGGATTTCCATACCTTGCTCCAAGGCTCCCATCTTGGCACATGCTGGAAGGATGCTAGCAAAGGTTGCTATGTTTGGCTTTATACCTGCTAACTGCATATGCTTGAATATCTCCAAAGCTTTATCAACAAGCCCATTTTGTGCATATCCAGCGACAATTGCAGTCCATGAGACCACATCTTGTTGAGGTATAATGTCAAACAATTCATGTGCCTTCTTTAGATTTCCGCATTTTGCATACATGTCTATCAGGGCTGTCACAACTATAACATCTGAAGAAAATCTGCTCTCAATTATTTTTCGATGGATTTCCAAACCCTCATCCAAGGCTCCCATTTTAGCGCATGCAGGGAGGATGCTGGCAAAGGTTGCTGAGTTTGGCTCTACATCTACCAACTGCATTTTCTTAAAAATCTCTAAAGATTTCTCAACAAGGCAATTTTGTTCATACGCAACAATCATAGCATTCCATGAGACGACACTTCGTTCAGTCATTTTGTCAAACAGCTCGTGTGCCTTGTCTATGCTTCCACATTTTGCATACAAATCTATCAGGGTATTCTTGACAATAACGTTAGTTTGAAATCCATACCTAATTAATTTTCCATGAATCTGTAAACCATGTTCTAGAGACGCCATGTTGGAGCATACAGGGAGAACAGCTGAGAAGGTAAAGTGATCAGGTTGGACATTTGTTCGTTGCATTTGGTGAAACAGTGCCAGTGCCTCTTGAGGAAGTCCATGCCTTCGGTACGCTGCAATTATCTTGTTCCAGGAGAAGACATCTGGTTCACTCATGTCGTCAAAAACTTTCCGAGCATCCATCAAACTTCCGCACTTGTGATACATGTTTATAAGTGTATTTGGTAAAAGTGTGTCCGGGGTAAATATCAATATTCTGTCATGGATCTGAGAGTGGATTTGCTTGCCCTCTGTAATAACTTTGTGGGCAGTGCAGGTGTGCAACAGGTGAAGATGTGTAGAAGAGTGTACAGAAGTGTTGTGGGTAGTAAACAAAATTTGCAGTACTTCCTTCAGGCAACCCTGCGTACAGAGTACTCTGAGATTTTGATTGAGACGGGCAGTGGATGGCATCGTATGGGAAAACTGCGTTGATATTCATTCTACAACAAAAGAAAACACATCCGTCTTTTTGTTTGGTTCTCGTTTCTTCAATGTTCTTCTCTGACTGAGTTTTTTTGTTTCTATGAATTTTTTGTATCTTACAATCAAGATCGGCATAGCCATTAATGATTTCGATAGAAGTAATATGCATGAAAATCGATTATGGGCTGTACTTGCCTTTTAATCCCTAATTTAAATTTTAGAGTTTTTTTGTATTGGATTAACATAAAAGAAAATTACAATCAGCATAGAGCTGCATAATCAAAACATACTGTACAGCACAATACAGGGCACAAGAAAAATGGCCAAATTACACAGGACAGCAGCAGAAAAACATAGACTGAACCAAATGAAATGAGAATAGCAATTCCTATGGCAAGGAAAGTTAAGCCACCATAAACAGAACTTCCATGTACAGAACATAGACTCAACTAAATTTTAGAGTTATAGAAGAGGAGACTCATATGCATTGAAATAACCATTATGATAGTTGGAGGGTTAATTCTAAATATGTGGTATATTGGATTATGTATGTTGCGGTTTATTTAGTCTTATATTAATTTATTTATTTTTAGTTAAAAAATAATTTTAATATACATATTTTAGGTATTTAATTTTGATAAGTCAAGTAAGTATAAATATTTATACACATCCAAAGGCTCATTTTTATTGTGGCATTATCTTGATTAGTATAAAAATCATGGTTTATTGTGTTGGAATATGAAGTCAATTTTATTTTTATTTCGGTAGTGACGAACAGTTGAGATTAATATCTAGCCAATGCTTCAAGTATGCATCTAGTGCGGTCGAAGGCCTACCATTCTACCGAACGTTGAAATGGCAAGGGGTCCTAGAGGGGTTGTGTAGCTCCCTTAGATACCAAAGGCGTTTTTGACAAAGCCAAAAACAAATTCATTTTGGTCATATTTTTGGTAATTTTGACAAATGTTCGACATGTTGCATGAGTCACACTTTCTATTTTTGGAAACTTTTGTTTGACAAGGACTCCAAAACTCAAATTTCTTATACTCTTTTAAAGTCATGTTTTTTGTAACTTTTGAAGGTTGTAGTAATTGCGGATTTTCTGATAAATAAAATACAAAGATCTTTGCTCATGGTCTTTTCCTTGTATAATTTTACTAGGCTTTCGATGCAAATACTATGTTAAATTTGTTCTTATTGTTTTTCTTTGTTTATTCTACATTGTAAATTTTCTTATAGTTGGTATTAAAGCAAGGTTGTTTGTGTAGAAGTCACATTTTTGAGAAGTAAACAATGATAGGAAACACAATTACCAGATTTGAGGTGCAAAATTTCAATGGTTCTAATTTTGCTTCATGGAAAGATTCAAGTTTTGTTGGTGAAGGATGGATGTACCCTAGCTCTCAAAGGGAGAGCATCAAAACCTGCAGCCATGACCCAAGCAAATTGGAATCAAAAGGATATCATGGCTAGAGCAACAATCCAATATCTCTAGCAGATTCAATACAATTCAATATTGCAGAGGAGAAAATTGCACATAACTTGTGGACTAAGCTTGAAAAGCTATATGAGATGAAGTCATTAGCAACTAAAATTTTGTTACATAGGCAGCTATATAATTTTAGAATTACATGACAATTCATCTGTCACATATCATCTTAACGATTTCAACACATTGACAAGCAAGTTGGCTTCAGTGGGGGTGAAAATTGAAGAAGAGGATAAGGCAGCAATTTTATTGTGCTCATTGCCTAAAACTTGGGATCAGCTAGTTATGGATCTTTGTAACTCAACACTGAGTGGGAAATCGGTCTTTGAAGATGTGGTTGTAATTTATGAAGATTCAAGGTGGAAGACATATCAAGGATCTTCTTTTAATGGAGCCCTAATTGCAAGAGGCAAAACTCAAGAAAGAGGAAATATTGGGCGTGGACAAACCAGGTCCAAATCCAAGGGGTGAAAAAGAGTAAAATGTGGGAACTATGGTATAAGTGGACATGTCAAAAAGGATTGTGGCTATCAAAAGCAAGCAAAGAAAATTCTAGTTCACAAGCATCTGAGGCAAACACAACAAAAGTTTAAAGACCATTAGAAGACGAAGAGGTATTAACTGCTAATCTGAGAGGCTCTTTACTTCATGTTTGGGTTCTTGATTTTGGTGCCTCCTTTCACATGAATCCACATAGAGACTAGTTTTCTACTTATCGACCATGTGATGGAGGTATGGTTTACATGGTAAATGACAATCCTTGTGAAGTTATTGGTGAAGGTGACATGAGAATCAAGATGTTTGATGGAATGGTAAGCACTATTCAGCATGCCAGTCATGTACCAAGATTAAAGAAAAAAAAATTCGTGCTTGGATTTTTTGAAGAACAAGGTTACCGATTCAGTGGTGAAAAATTTTGTCTCAAGGCAACAAAGGGTGTGTTGGCTACATGGTAAAGGGAGAAAAATTAAGCATTCTCAATAGGTTGGTTGGGGAAACTAGTAGTGGATAAGCTATAATGGTGTTTAGTGTAGAAATGGACTCAATATCAACCTAGCATCAATGGCTAGGCCATATGAGTGAATGTGGTATCAAAGTACTAATAGATAAAAATATTCTCCTAGGTGTCAAATGTAAAGATTTAAATTTTTGTGAGCATTGTTTATTTGGAAAACATAATAGATTCATTTTTTCTAGAAGTACTACTAGAATTAAAGATGTTTTAGAATTAATTCATTTAGATTCTTATGAAGCTCCTATAACATCTATTAGAGGTTCATCATAGTTTGTTTCATTTATAGATGATTATTCTCATAAGATGTGGATTTATCTTCTCAAGAAGAAGTCTAAAGTGTTTTTTTATTTTAAGAAGTTTAAAGCTCTGGTGGAGAATCAAAAGGGTAAGACTATAAAATGTTTGAGAATTGATAATGGAGGAGATTTTTGTTTAGGATATTTTAACCATTTTTGTATTGATTATGGCATTGTAAGGCAACTGATAGCTAATAGGACACCACAACAAATGGTGTTTTTGAATGCATGAACCATACAATTATGGAGCAATCCAAATGTATGTTGACCACTACTGGTTTAAAACAAAAAAATTGGGTTGAGGTAGTTTCTACAACCTATTTCTTGATCAATATAGCACCCACTACAACTCTTGATAATAAAATACCTAAAGAAGTATGGATAGATAAACCTATTGATTATTCCTTTCTTGGTGTATTTGGTTATGATGCTTATGCTCATATTCCTAAAGAGAATAGAAATAAGTTGGAGGTGAAGTCCAAAAAATATTTTTTTATTGGCTATGTAGAAGGTACCAAGGTGTTACATATTGTGAGATATTGTTGCCTACAAGGTTATAGTTAGCGGAGATATTTATTTTAATGAAAAATCAATGCAAGTAAAGAACAACAAACTACATAAGTTACTCCAATCGAGGTGGAAAGTTATGATGATGATCTATAGGTACTAGATGAAAATCAGCAAGATGAACAACAACCAAATGAGCTACAGGGTGATATATCACCCCTTGTAAGGAGATCCACTAAAGTATCTAAAGCACTTGAAAGGTACTCTCCTAGTTGCAATTTTTCTTATGCATTACTAACCAATGTTGGTGAACCTAATAAATATTAAGAGGCTTGTGAATCTAAATATGCAAGAAAGTAGAGAGTTGTCATGGAAGAGATGATGGAAGCTCTTCATAAGATCAAGACATGGGAGCTTGTGCCATTGCTTGAGGGACAAAAATCTATTGGGAACAAGTGGTTCTTCAAACTGAAAAGGGACATAAATGATAATTTGGAGAGGTATAAAGCTTGATTAGTGGTCAAAGGGTATGTAGAAATGTTTGCTATTGATTTCGATGAAATTTTTTCACCTATTGTTCGGTTAAGTACTATTAAAGTTTTTTTAGCTCTTGTTTCTAGTCTTGATTTGGAATTAGAATAGTTAGATGTAAAAACAACCTTCTTGCATGGTGTTCTCTCAAAGGAGATTTATATGCAGCAACTAGAAGGTTTTGAGGAAAGAGACAAAGACAATCTTGTTTGTAGGTGGGTAAAAGCACAAACCTATGTCACACTTTCAGCCAACTAAATAGTTTCAAGTGAAACAATTTCTACCTAAATAATTTTATTTTAAATAGTTTCACCTGAAGCTATGGGGCCTATACATTGCACATAGAGGTTCGAGTGAAACCCTTTCACCTGAAACTATAAAATTTGAATTTTTCTCTTCATCACTTAAAAATGTGACTCAATTTGTATATAAGGTTTCGATATAAAGGGTTTCAATAAAAACCCTTTCACTTGAATCTATCTATGTGGCATCTTTTTTGGCAACCACCTCATCTTTTTATAGAAATTTCTAAAAATTTCCACTTGAACATGATATTTCTTTAGTCATATGATTTTTTCAAAAAATAAAAATACCCATTTGTAGATCTTGGAGTGAAGAATCCAAATATATGATTTTATTGATATTTTGATTAGTTTTAATATTTTTTTTAATTTTAAATAATAAAAGTAGGTTGTTAAAATAAAAAATGAGGCTAATTAGAAATTAAAAAAATACTAAAACACATTTTTAAAAATTGTAAAATATATGGTGCACTAGAGAGAATCCTCTCCAAAAGGGTATAATTGTTTTTGAAAATGATAAAAAAATTAGACAATAGTTGATGTCAAATGAAAACTGTCAAGTTTTGGTACATTTGATTTTGAAACATTATTACAAGGAAAATATCCATCAAAAAATTTATTTTTTGTTTCATACACTAGATATTGAAATTATGTATTTGGAAAAAAAATAGGGCTAATATTTGTTTCTTGACGTCAACTCAACATCACTTTTTTCTTGATATTTTTAGCAATTTAAAATTTGCTCTTAAATTTATATAAAAAATATTTTGAAAATTTGAAAAATTACACAAATAAACTTCACCAAGAGTTCTACATTTCATTAGTTTACATAATTTTGAAATTCAAAACATAAAGACCACTTTCATGTGGTCGAAGTTGAGAATTTTTGTTTGTGTTGATTGATTCGTTTATAAAGTGTGACACAAGTTTGTGCTTTTACCTAGTTACACTTAGCACAAAACTCAACATATTATGCCAAAAAAATCATATTGATATTCAATATTGATTTGTGCGTGAGGTGGTGGAAGGATGAAAAATATATTTGGCCAAGATAAACACTGATATAAACCCAACAAATGGATTTGTGCAAAATCATGGGGGTTCAAAAAGTGGGGATGTGAAAAAATGACATTTTTAACTTACCCAAAAATGTGAAAATCCACTTTGACTTTTTCTAGGCTCGAGTAGAAAGTAGATGGCATCATAGAAAGCACCAAAGCTAAACGGATTAATGGATATCCATTCTAAAACAGATTTGTTTTAGAACGGTTATCTGTATAGTTTATGTTTTTTTTATTTGTCTGGGTCTGGCATGAGGGTTTTTATATTATAAAAAAAATCATTTATAATATAATATGATATTATATGCTAAATTTCTTGCACACGAATTAACAAAAAATGAAAATTAGTTTTTGTATGTGAAGTTCAAATAAATCTATTCACGAATTGTTCCAAACCATAAGTTCTAGAAAAAGAACTGAAGACAAACATTGGGCACAACAATGAAATCCTGGATATGAGACCAAATCATTAATAATGAAGGCCAAATTTTTGCTCAATCATGAAGACAAAAAAGAGGAGAGAAGATGGCCCTGCAAAACTTGAAATGTCTAACGAACCTCAAACTATAGATCTATCCAAAGACACTCAAGAAGACATATCAATACTCAAGGATCTAGAAGTAATTTGTAGATTCATCGTGCCCAAATTTGAGAGGAATAAAATATGGGAATGGGTAGAGAAGGCATGGAAGACACAAGAAATTATCAAATCCTTCCCAAAGGGCTTCTTTATTGTGATCTTCACATTGGAAGAGGAAAGAGAAATAGTATTGAATGAAGAAGCATGGGAATTGGAGGGGTGTCCACTGTATATGGAGAAATGGCACCAAAATTTTAACATGTACCAATTAAACCCCTACAAAAAGCCTATATGGATCCACCTTCATAACCTACCCTTGGAATATTGGTCTAAAGGGTGTTTTGAAAAGATAGGGAGATCATTGGGCACACTAATAGATGTTGATGTAGAACTATTTGAAGAAGATTCCTACATATATGCAAGAATGAAAATTGTAGCAATCAAACCTATTCCAAGGGAAATTTTGCTTTGTGTAGATAGGGAAAGGTGGAAGCAAACAGTTGAAATAGAGGAGGATAAGCATTTTTTATCTTGGATGTAGGAGCAAGAAACATAATGAAAAAGACTATGGAAAAAAGATGAAAGTGAAAGAGCAGGAGAAAAAGAAGAAGCCCAAATTCGTCTAGAGGCCTAAGGAGATAGGGAAATCCTAAGAAATCGTGATAAGGAATCAAACTACAATTACCTCTCAAAATTAAAAAGGTGGCAAGGAGTTGTTGGTTTGAAATTCTAGCATACAAAAGGAAGACACAATTCAACTTAACAATTCAGAATCACCGACCCCACAAGTAGGAGCCTATTCGAAAAAGAAAGGAAGCATCCTAGAGGAAGGGGATGGGCTTGAAAAAACTCACCTAAACTCTATAGGAGAAGAATAAGATTTTGATTATCTTAAGGAGGAAGATGATCTGTTGTCTAGGTAGATGAATTGGGAATAATAGACCCAAGGTGCATTAGCTAGACTACAACAAAAGTAATGGGGAAAGCAAAGAAGGGCGGAGGTAGGAAGACTAACAAACAAAAGAGGGAAGAGGAGGAAACAGAGAAAGGTTTGAAGAGCATCTCATTTTTTCTAAAATCCAAGGGAGCTAGTGCCTCCCTTGGACAACAATGAAGATTTCCTCTTGGAATGTCAAGGTCCTAAATGCCCCTAACTACAACGCTTGGTGAAGCATCATATAGAGAAGATAGAGGTAAATATAATAATGTTAGAGGAAACCAAGTTAGATCAAAGTGAGGGTGGAAACCTCTCAAAATATTGCAAAAACTAGTCAATACATTTTCAAGAAGCCATAGGTACTATAGGTGGATTGGAAATTCTATGGAAAAGACCAAATTTAACAATCAACCTTCCAAATTGGATGGAATGCTTGGTAAAAAGTTGGGACATGGACCTAGAATTTACCTTTATTAATGTTTATGGACCAATAAGGACAAAGGAAAAATGGGAAACTTGGAAATCAATCAACAACAACATCAGGAAAAATGGCGATCACCTCTTCATAATGGGGGGGATTTTAATGCTATAGTAGACATGTTGAAAAAGAATAGAGGAAGCAAGAAAGTAAATAGAAACATGTTAGATTTTAGAGAATTTGTGGAAGAATCCATGGATATTGATTGTTACACATCCAATAGAATTTTCACATGGACCAACCACAGAATTGGTTTTACAAACATAACAGAAAGACCAAACAAATTCTTAATCAGCCCAAAATGGCTGGAAAAAGTGGCTAGTTTTGAAGCCAAGATTCTACCAATCTCAGTATCTTATCATTACCCAATTCTACTAGAACTTAAGTAGGATTGTCCACCATCTAAAGCATACTTCAAATTTAAGAATATGTGGTGGAGGGAGGAGAACTTGATAAAGTTATTAGAAACATGGTGGAAGGCATGTGTGGTAAAAGGTACCCTAAGCTTTGTATTCGTGAAGAAGTTACAATACATCAAAGAAAAATTAAAATTATGGAATAAACAAGTATTCAAAAATATCTTTCAAGAAAAGGAAATGGTTGAAAAGGAATTAAAATAGCTTAATAACAAGATCGTTAAGCATGGAATATTCCAAGATAATTTTTTGAAGGAAAAATCACTCAAACAAATGCATGAAGAATTGTTAAAAAGGGAAGAGATATTCTAGAAAGATGAGGCTAGGGAAACAAGGCTAAAGGAAGGATATGTTGATACCAAGTACTATCATGCCACTACAAAAGCAAGAAGAGCTTTTCACATAATTGAATATATAAAAAATGAACAGGGGGTTTCTCTCAAGAAGAAGACATAAATTGAAGAGGCAACGATTTCCTTCTTCAAGTAGATCTTGGGAGTTGATAAGGATGTGGTAGACTATGGGAAAGAAACCATGTTGGACTACATTCCAAAAATAGTAACAAAAGCAGATAATAAAATGTTAAAAATTTCAATTTCAATGGAAGAAGTATGGGCAGCTACCTTCTAATTGCACCCAAGGAAGGCCCCTTGGCTAGATGGATTTCTTGCAAGTTTCTATCAAAGATGTTTTCCCTTCATTGGAGAATAAATTTGGAAAGTGGTGGAATATTTCAGGAGAAAGAAAAAGTTTGTAATGGATATGAACAACACTATTATCTCCTTGATCCCAATGAATAGGGATTGTGGCTCTTTAAACGAGTACCGACCAATTTCTTTATGCAACATAGTATATAAAATTATCACTAAGGTATTTGTGAATAGACTAAAGAAGGTACTCAATACAATAATATCTAAAGAATAGAGTGGTTTTTTCCTAGGGAGAGAAATAGTGGATAGCATTATATTAACTAATGAAGTTTCCCGCACAATGGTAAGTAAAAGGATCCAAGGAATGATGATCAAATTGGGCATAAGAAAAACTAATGATAGAGTCAAGTGGGGTTTTTTGATGGAGGTCTACATAGATTTGGCTTTAATGTGGATTGGGTGAGGATGATACAACACTGCATTTCAACAGTAAGGTACTCAATCAATGTAAATGGCTTGGTATGTGGTTTTTTCCATTACCAATGGTTTGAGGCAAGGGGATCCCATATCCCCACTCTTATTCATAATAATGGTTGAAGCACTGGGGAGATCTATCAAGGAAAAGCAAGAGGGAATTTTGTGGAAGGGAATATGCCCAACTCGGGGGTGCAACTCCATCACACATACATAATTTGTAGATGGCATTGTCCTATTGGGGAAGCATCCTTGAGGGAAGTTGAAGCAATGAAAGATACACTGGAAGAATATTCTAGAATCTCAGGGTAAACAGTTAACAAGGATAAATCATCAATAATATTCTTTAATACAAAGAAGGTGTTACAAAAGAAAATTGCAAAGATTATGGGATTCTATATTAATACTATCCTAGCCAAACATTTGGGGGCACCTCTAATTATAGGACAGATTCAATCCCAGCATTGGGAAGAAATTCTAGATAAGTGTCAAAACAAAGTTGTGGCTTGGAAAAATAGATGGCTAACTTTAGCCGAGCAAATCTTGATGATAAGGTCAGTTTTGGTAGCAATGCCAATCTACACAACGTCATGCTTTCAAGTAACACATAAGGTTGAATCAAGAATAGAAAGCTTTATGAAGAGGTTCCTATGGGAGGGAGCCAAAGATGAAAAAAGAATATTGTTGCTACATTGGGACAAGGCATGTTTAGCATAGAAAGGATTAAAGAAAGATGAAGAATAGAATATGGCTCTACAAGCCAAACTCATGGAAAATGTACATAAACCTAGAAAAACTATGGTGTAGAATCTTTCAAAATAAATATTTAGACTGTCAAAACCCTCAAAGAATATTCATTCCCGACCACATCCTATATCAGAGAAGCCAAACAACACTTTGTGGAACAACAATAAGCATTACATGGTATTCAATAGCATTCTCATACATTCCTTTCACAACTTCATGCAACAACAAGTTGGCACAAGCCAAAAACCATGAAACTAGACTTTAGACAACACAAACCTGTACTTTGTCACTTCAAACTTTTTCTATGGAATGATTACTGCCATGAAACTTTGGATATAACACCTTTACATCTCAATAAACTTTATTGTATAGATCCACACAACCATATCTTCAAATACAGAGATATGCAGAACCAACCTTTACACCTCTAAAAACATCAAACATATACTTAATCTATCACTCTCAAAAACACCTTTCTGGTAGCACAAATGATTTGAAACTTGGAAAACACATGCGTTGACACAACAAAAAGCTATCCTCCAAACTATAGGAGAAAAACATCATCAACAGAGAAATATGGAGCATTTCTTAAAGACTTTGGCAACTAAACAACCAGACTGTAGGACTCTTCATGGAACTTTTGACATCAATGACAACCAAACTGCAATAGTTTTTTGGTTCTATTTCTTCTTGATTCATCATTTAGACTTAGTTTTATTGTCCTTACACCATACAACTATTCTACATGAAAATATATCATGAATAAATTGCTAAGGACAATGTAGTTGTACATGATAATTGAGGAACTTGATGGTGAACTAAAAATTAAGCTTTAGAAACTAAGTGGTTGAGTACATGTCTTGAGGCCATGGGTTTCATGTGCTTGTATGTATCTCCTCAATTGTTGGGTGATCCCACAATAGTGGTTTAAAATTTTTGGCCAAACTAGACATTGAAATAATTTTTTTTAACTAAATCTTCACTTTCAGTCACCTATATTGGCTAAACCGTGAGGAATTTGAAGATGATGCAAACTAGAGTTTCATGACATTTTTTCTGTAGATTCTAAATATATTTTTTTCAAAAATTTTGGAATCAGATTGCACTTCTTTTTCCATCTCCCTCGAAAACTAGTTTTTTTCATAAAACAACATTTTTAAAAAGTGACACTCATTGTATAATGCATAACTTTTTTTCCCATGAAATATAAAATTCTAATTCTTTCGAATTTAGATTTTTAACTCTAATATCTAGTGCTTCCACTTGGTTAGATAGTTTTTTATTTAATATTTTTTCTTTAATCAAGTTTCGAAGTCAAACCAATTATAATTCAAATATAGCATGATCATATAAGGCTTAACTTTTTTTTTGTATGTATTGAAATTCATTTTTTTTGTTGGATCAAGGACCTCAATATCTGGTGCACTCATATTTTTCAAAAAAAATTTGATAATCTGCTATTTTTTCACATGTGTAGAGCAGAGAGCTTGATTTTCGGTGAAAAACCTATGTTTAATAAACTAAAAAAACAAATACATAATAAAACCAAAACATATTAAAATTATAGTCATTGGATAGCTCGTTCCAAGGACTACCTGATTCTAGTTGGGTTTGTGAAGTCTCCATTTTCATCCTCAACCCAAGCTTTGAAGCGTAAAATTTGGACTTTCAAAGTGCCTGAGGGGGAGAATGAGGGCAAAGGGGGGTTCACTCGAACCCTCGTTCGAGCGAAACCACTTTCCTTTTGCATTTTTTTTTTTTTGGGTGGGAAATGTGGGGCTAGTATTTAATGGGTTCGTTCGAACCCCTAAAACTATTTTTTTTGCATGGAGTCATTTTTTTCCAGTTTTCCTTCCTCACTCGAATTGTAAACCACTTTTGTCGGTTTACCCTGTTGTTTCATATTGAACACCTAGATGCACATATGGCTATGTGACATACATTGTTAAAATTATTTGGATAGAGACATAATATTTAGGGTCACTTATTAGAAAATAAAAAATAATTATAAATCCATGTAATTACAATGACATACAGTTCTTTATCATAAATTTTAAGTCACTAAAAATATAATTGAAGGATTAAAAAGTTAAAAAATGGATAGATAGTTAATATTAAGTGTTGTATCTAAGTTAGGACCTAATTATTCAATGTTTGTGTCTACTTCTATGCTACAAAGAGTACCTTGGGGAGTGAATTTAAAATGCCTGATTCTGGGGATTTTTTTATTTCACTCACTAGGGAGATAAATAAACTTGTTTAGATGGTACCTTGAAGTCTTTGAAGTCACACACCTTGACTAGAAAATTTTGCAAGGTGTTTCCATTGGTCTCCTTGGCATAGGCGAGTGTGGAACTTAGGCTTCATGACATGGTTTAACTTCCTCTTGTGGATCTTGGATCTTGTATAAATCTAGTGGTTGTATCGAGCATTAACAAGTCGATATTTTGGTGCGACGATAGCCACCTATGCAACAATTGGTATCAGAGTCGAGGTCATAGGTTTGAATCCCTCGCTTGCGTTTTAGGGGGGGAGGGTTTGCAAAGTGTCACCCTTGGTCCCCTCAATGTGGTCCAATGCAACACTTGGGCTTCATGGCATGGTTTAATCGCCTCCTATGAATCTTGGATCTTGTATAAATCCAACAATTGTATCGGGCATTAAAAGGTCAATCTTTTGGTGCAACAACAACCGCCTGTGCAACAAAAAACTTGAGAAGGCTTCTTGTGGAAAAGAGAAGAAAAAGCAATCATAAAACACCATTCAACAACAATCCACATCCACTTCAATAGAACATGAAAACTTCTCTTCAAAATCTATGTATCATCTAAGAACAATGTGCCTATTGCAAGAAGAAAAATAATGAATCAACAAGTGTAAAGAAATAAATTTATTGGCTCACACATCTTCTTAAGAAGAAGAATATAACTTTTAGAATTCCTTTTTAATAGATTCTCCACATAATTAGGTTACACTACTAGGTCAGAGAAGCACAAGGGAAAGGAACTTGTTGCTATAGTTACTAAATCAAGGACTTGGATCCTTTACTATAAATCCTCACACTACACATGACTTCATCATAAGGGTTATTTTCTTCATTTGATAATTTTTTTCTATACCTCATCCACCTAATGACCCATAAGATGTGGGAAAAACATGCCTCTTAGATGACTATAATTTTATCCAAAACCATCACTATCAGTCCACTATTCAATTTCTTCTATAGGCATAAGTTATATGAGTTAATTTTTAATATATATGCTAGGATTTTTTCTTGCAACATGTCATTTTTATTTTTTGGATCATCCAAGTGACATGAAAATAAGTATAATTTACACCTCACCATTACAATATGTCCTCTTGTCCTTTTTCACATAATTTGAACCAATAATTTAATAAAATGCACTTTATTCAATTATCATTTTCATTTTTTAGGTTCTAAATGGGTGATGGGTGTTTAGATATGTTCATACTTATGTTATGTTGATTATGATGTTATGAATATTCTTGTGTTTGATTTTATTATGATATCTTATCCAATGTTTGTATAAATTAGGTGATAATCAACTTGAGTTTTATTTGATAAATTAGATGTAAGTGGGAATTAGGGCTAGTTGAGTTATATATATATATATGTGTGTGTGTGTGTGTGTGTGTGTTACATTGGTGGTTTCCATTACACCAAATGATTGACCTATTAATGTCTGACACAACTGCCAGATTTATACAAGATCCACAAGAAGCGGTTAAGCCATGTCACGAACCCAAGTGTTGCGTTGCACAGAGGAGACCAAGGGACACACCATCTTGCAACAATCCCCACCAACACAAGTGATGGGTTAAAACCTGTGACCTCTACTTTGATACCAATTTTTACAATGGTAGTTTCCATAGCACCAAAAGATTGACCCATTAATGCCTGATACAACTGCCAAATTTCTACAAGATCCACAAGAGGTGATTAAGCCATGTCACGAACCCAACTGCCACACTACACAGAGGAGACCAAGGGGCACACCATCTTGCAACAATATATATAGTACATGAGATGATAATTAGATAAGCCTTTAAAGGATTCTAGAATGTTCCAATTAAATTATGAATATTATTGGTGTGAGGTTTAATTTTTGACCTTGGTGTCCCTGGGTGCAATTTCTTTAGTATGGCTTTGTTATAGTATAAATATAGTTGGCTTTCCCTAAATGTTGATAAGAATTATTATTTGATGAGAATCATTAGATGGAACCTTGTTGGGATATACAATAGTAACCAATGAAACTTTATGAGCTACGACCATGTTTTAGAATGGCTATTGGTAAATTCTGGTTTGTTACATTGTTTGGTCTTAAAACCTTATATGATTTTGCTACTATAATGTCCATTCTATTTCTCTCCTCTAAATATTGGTACTTAAATGGCTATGAAACCTTGGGCATGGGAAACTATGAGTATGTTCCTCGAAATATTATTGTAAGGAGAACTATGTATGGTACTTTGATCTTGTTTGGCAATGGGTATGTAGGTATTCCTTAGGTGAAGGATGCCTCTATGACCCAAGCCTATAAGGAAGAGTTTAGGGGATAACTCCAAGGTTTGGGGTTGTTCTTAAACTTGAGTAATTCTCCCTCTTCAAACATGTCTTTTTTTAGGTTGAAATCTGCACTAGATGGTGATGAACTTGTCCTTCTAATTAAAATTTTCTCACTATATAGGTTTTATCCACTAAGATACAACCTATCATCATTGAGCTTATCTACTCTCAATCACTGTCATCAAGGCCGATCCTAATGTGAATGTGTGAGGATGCCTCTAATCTTATTTCAAGAACTAAAATAATCAAAATTATGTGTGAAAATTATAAGAGGATATAGGTTAGCCTCAGGACTGGGGAGGTCTATTCTTCTTCAAATAAGGGCATATGAAAGTTAGTCTTGGCATGACTTTGAATGAGTTGGGAAACTTGTTAACATGTATTAAAGGATGGTGCCAAGATAAGCTAGTGGGATCTCATGGTGTGAACTAGATCTATATACATCGTTGGTTTTCTTTCTCTAAAGAGGTATTTGATTTGGTGTTGAGTTTAGGGTAGAGCTCCTTATGTCCACCTATGTCATTTATAGGAAATTAAAGTTGTAATTATTACCAAATGCAATTGGGTATTTACCCTTTTATCTATCTAGTGGAGAAATGTATGATATATTATATGATTGGTACTATACAAGATGGTAGTACGCAGAAGTAGGATATTATTATTATAATTGTGGGTTATTGTTTGTTGGATATATATATTTTTTGAATAATGTGTTTCTAAATAAAAATTTCAAAGAAGTGAATGGACTTGATTACTTTATAAGTTGGTATTTTTTTATGTATATGTTCTTGAATAAATTCCAACTCATGTGGGTTTAATTTATTATATTTATGATACATTAAATTGACCTGAATATTTATAAAACTTTGTGAGTAGGTTTATGGGCCACTTAATGTGTTATATGTGATATAAGAGGGATTCGCTGCACACGGGTCTCTCCTTTCTTGAGAGATCACTAGGGAACGGACTGTCCTTATACACCTCACAATAGTAAAGTGATAAAGAACCAAAACACAATTTCAATTTGAAGGAAATAGTTAGAAATCTTGAGAGAGTTGGATCAAAGGTTTCTTGTCCTGGAAGAGAGAGCTCTCTGCTAGAAGATGCTAGCAAAGATCTAGGATGCCAACATGGTGCATTGTCATCTGAAAGACGCGTTGGCATCCTAAATAACAAAGAAATCAAGAACTCAACGGATAGAAAGAAATACTACTTACAAACTTAGGAGTGATCTATACGGGATTGTTAACTAACCAGAAAACTAAATTTTGAAGGAAATACCATGATGCTTGGAGAAAGATTACCCTTTTCTCAAACACTCGAATCTTCACTCCAAACTCCTTTTCGTGACCTGCACACAAAAGATCAAGGAGAAATTTTTTGGGTGGTTGTATAGGGCCCTATCTCAGTCAGACCCCGCTTTGGTGTTCCCACCTCCACGGACAACCACGTTGGAAAGGAATGTAAAAGGAGTAAACAAAGCATGTGGTGACAACAATATCCGCTCGAGGGGTAGAACCTACACCACGATAAGTGTGTGGTGAAATCAATACTCGCTTGGAAGTAGAACCCACACCATGAAAGAGTAGATAAATGCGTGTAAAAGGAAAGTGAGAGAGAAAGAGAGAGTGTTACCCATGGGCTAAGGCCCTCTCTGGAGAACATGGATGCATCTTTGAGTACTTTCTTGAGAGTTATTGCTGCTGCTAGGGGGACCTCAGTCCGACATGGCTTCACCTGTGAGTGCACTGCTATCAAAGGAGAAGAATTCTCAAAGTTGTAGAAAAATAAAATGAGAGCTAGTATGTATTGTATTCCAGTCTTCCAACCTTCAAATGAGAGGCAAACAGATGTTCTTATGCTTGCAAGGGCATAAAAGAGCCGTTACTTTCATAATGTAATGCTAGGACACGTGTCACAGGGGTTAACCTTCCAGATTTCATGTTTTGAACTCAGGAAATGAACAGGATGCAGGTGTGCCACACATACATCTGTGCGCCACACATACGTCTGTGTGCCACACATTCATCCAAGACCTATATTCTCAAAAAATGTGTTGTCAGGCTTATGTTGCTTAGCCACTTGTCCTCATGGAGTCAAAACCGTGAAATTATGACCCATGGGATTTTATCATTAATGTCTTAGGGTGTCATCAACGCTAGGCAAAAATGCAAAAATATGGAATTGCCCCTAGGTGCAATTCTACGAATTACATTTTCCCCCACTTTAGTGGGCTTGATTTTGGAAAAAAATCAACCTCACTAAAGTAGAAAAGAAGAACTTCACCCAAATTTTTGAATTTTATGGATTCGTGTGCCAATAATGAGAGACCATAGTTGCTACCATAGCCGAGCTAACTGGTACTGAAGATGCCCCTAGCATCCAAGCTTGACAAACAACATCTGAAGGGTCATGAAATTGTTGAATGTTCCATCTTACAAAACTCAAATTTTAGATCAGCCTTGAAAAATCAAAAGAAAGCTACCACAAAGAGAGGAATGATCAAGAAAAAAGTCATCAATTCAGAAGAAAAATATGATCAAGAGACAACCTTATGCCCCCTCCTAAGTTTTCCCCTAGCTCAGTGGGGAAAATTCAGGGAAAACTGGGGAGCCACAAAGCCTAGGGAAAATGGGCCTTGGGGGGCCTATATATACCTAGGTGGGCCCCTAGAAGGGTCATTTTCACTATTCACTGTGAGCAAATTGTTGAATTTTGTGAGAGAAAAGTCAAAAAAAGCCTAGCTGGAGAGAGTATGAGGAGCTGAGGCTGGAGCAGCTCCACTGAGACATCGCCGAGGGTCACAAGGTGGACCAGGTAGGTCACAAACTCTCGTTTTTAGTGATTTTTCATGCATTTTTTAATATTTTTCCACTGGCAAGGTGCACAAGCATCTTTTTCGTGGTGTGTCTTGAAGCTACCCTGTTGTCTAAGATTAGCATTGTCATCTCTCTTCTGCATTGTCATCTCTGAAGCAACCATGGTGGTTTGAAGATGTATGTGTGGCGCGCAGATGTTTGCACATTGTGCATAAGTCTTAGTTATTTTTAAAAAAAAATTGATGTAGAATGTCAATGTTCTGATTCAAAATTTTCTTACTTTTGGGAGGAGTACTCAAAGATTTGGGAGCATCCTGGAGGGCGAGCATTCTGGCTGGTCTGCAAGCAGAGGGACCACTTATTCACAGATGAGCTCACACTCTTGGAGCATGTTAGTCTCTGGCATGTGTTCACCATACCAAAGATGAGATAATATGAGAGCATGCTTACGACCCTCATGGAGCGGTGGGATGCCACTACATCATCTTTCCAATTACCAGTTGGGGAGATGACCATCACTCTCAAGGATGTCTATATCAAATCCTCGGACTACACATCCGCTAATGTTGGGTTTCCCTAGAAAAAATGATCAACACGGGAGTGAGCAGAGGGCATCTGCTACTGCACGGGGGGGATGAACGGCATGGGCCACATCTATATGCACTGGTATGACTAGGCGAGGACTACAACATCATTAATTTGTTGAGTTATGGTCATGACTGTCACTTTCTAGATCACGATTGATGGGTGAGGCTCACACCTGCATGGGGCCCCATCCACACTATTAGAGAGATGGTAGAGCATAGTACCATCTTCGCTTGGGGGCAAAGCATGCTTGCGCACCTCTACTAGGAGTTAGGTTGGTACATGCACTATGAGTATCGTAGCCTTACAGCGTGCACACTTTTGCAAGTGTGGTCCTTTTCCCACATCATGTGCAATCTGTCAGTTGGTTTTCCCTAGCTACGACCGTGTTGGTTCCCAAATCAACAGCTGCAATGAGTCCTAAAGAGTAGCCACTCTCTCATATTCAAACTCAACAGGTTAATATGGCCAACAAACGAGAGAGTGAATAAAATACCCCTTTCTCTCCTGCACTTCAGGCTTTGTTAAATGTGGGAGGGTGATCCCAACTGTATATTTATAGATACTTGTGTGCTGAAGTACCAAATACACTGTAAACAGATATTTCTCCTTTATATGCTTAATAGACACAATACTATAAAGGCTCGACTGACCTCTATAGTAATGCCTAATTTAAACATGAGAGATGTAACTCATTAAACTTCTCACACAAACGAACTGAGATTCATATTTGATTTAAAAGATGATTAGTTGTTGCATTAACCACCACATGTAACATGAATAGCAGACTTAAATCAGTGCCTCATCCTTGGAATGGAGTCAACTCAAACACATACATAATCTAATAACAATTTTCACACTTGACAGTAAATGAAGCTCTATAATGTTGCATTACAAAATTTCAACATTATGTCTTAACCTTTACTTCTTACTAGCATTCTAGCACTCAATTCAATACAAATTTATATCCATATTCAAGTACCTACATTAATTCTTTGAATTAATAAACAAGAATAGAGCCACACATCTATCTGAAATTGATAGAGACAAATAAGACAACCTTGATTGTATCATTCAAAATCTGTAAAACCAATACATAGGAGAGTAAATAGTCTCGAACTTGAAACATTCAACATTATTTTTTCAGTATTGTAATAAAGATTACATAAACATTGATAGACTCAGACCCTAAAACTTAACTCTAAAATGTTTTGTATTCACATTATAGTGTTTTCTATGTTAAATTACAAAACAACCTCTCTCAGAATGAGGTAGAAAGACAACATTTAAGGAAACACAAAAACCCTAAATGTTCATTTGAAGAAGACATTTGGAACATTTAGGTTCACTGATCTTTGCTTGCTCAAGAATCTTCAACCCTGCTCTTTGTTTACTTGCTCTTCACTCCACTGCCCTACAATAGAAAATATTCTCCTCTCGGAAGACTCATCATTCTCTTTCATTCAACCTTTTTCCCACGTTGAAAATGCCTTTACTTTCAAAAGACTTCACCTCCATTGTCCATTTTTCACCTAGCTGCGTGAAAATGGTCTTCTCTGTAAAAATTTCTCCCAGCCAAGAAAATATTTTTTTCGTGCAAGTCTCTCTATTCTTCACCTTTTATCTTGGCTGCATTTTTCATTTAACTCCCCAATAAACAAAGTTCCATAACTTTATTAATGAAGGATTCAATATAAAATTCACCCGTGCTCATTTACCTTCACCTCATATTAAAATATAATGCCCAATAGCAAAAATTTTTTACCTCTGTTTTACCCGGTCACGGAAATATTTTATCAAAATATTTTCCCCAATCAATCACCATCTGCATTTTAAAAGTTTTGAAACTTTAAAATTCTTTCACCTGGGCCCACCACACTCTTTACTCCAATATTTTCCATCACTTATCGCTAATTCATTTGGGAAGGCAAGAATTAAAATAGTGATGCCCAAGAATAACTATGCAGCCCATCTCATTGATGATTGCTAATATATTTAGAAAAGCCAAATATAAATTAGTAATGTCCAATATCATGTTCTCTAGCAAAGAAAGTTTCAATTCCCCTTTTTATCGGCTGATCCATGAGTTTACAAATTTTAAAATGTCCAACATTTTAAAATATTAAATTCATTTTCCCCAAGCATCTAAAAGCTTTTACTTTACTTGGTGAATAATTTTTTTAATTCTTTTTACCAGCTGTAGAAAACTTCATTCCCGAACATTTTTTACCACCATCACACATCTCCATTTTCTTATGAGAAATGAAAATGAAATCAACGATGGACGATATAATGTTTTGTAGCTTCTCGATGAACTTTGGAATATTTAATTAAATTTTTATCCTTTAAAAAAACCATTTACCTGTGCATTAGTTTTCACATGCTTTTGCACCATTAAAATAACCCCCAAATTGCATATCGCGGATGTAGAAAGAGAAGATAATAAGAAATTAGCGATTGGAGATGTTCATCCTGCATCTCAGATTCATTGTGGAAGAGGTGACATCTATTAGCGATGGGCGATGGACACAACACCATAGCTCATCGCTAATTTGTTTTTATGTTTGAGACTCAAAATCGTGACACCAATGCATTGCGGGAAAACTTTGAAAACTTATCAAAATTTGTCTTTTGCTTAAAAGTTTCAATTAACCTACCCAAATGAAGACTCATCACTGTAAAATATTGCATCTCTGATTTGTTGCTTGATTTGAACTTCAAACCAATGATGGAAGATGAGTTTTCTCATGCAACTATGAAAGCCACCTATAGAACAATCAGAAGCAAGAATTCAACTTCCTTGTCCTCAAAACATTTGAAAATGTATTTTATATTTTCCCTAAATGCCCCTTTTCACTTGCACAATGTTTAAAATATTCAAAATATTTTAAATATGAACATTTGAAACATTATTAAAATTTGTGATTTCTAATTACGCCTGCGGCTCGTTTGAAGAAATTTATTCTAGACAAACAATGACACTTGAGCTGAGATTTTTTGCGTGCAGCCATAATCAATTATTTAGAGAAAACCCATTTTCTCAAATTTCACCCAACCCTTAAAATTCAAGTACCTCCTTTGTAAACTGGCCCCAGGACGTGTTCGCCACAATAGAAGTACATTAAAATAATGTATCAAATGACCTCCGATCTTGATTAAAATAGAGCTACAGAGGTTTTAGACAAAAAAAAGAGAAATGGGTTGTCCTTAGAATTTGAAATTTTGAAACTTTTCAGGACACCATTTTTGGCCATGTTGCAGTCAAAAAATGATTAATTAACTAATCAAAACTCATCCTGGAAGTTCGAAACTAAGTAGGAATGTTACCAATTGACCCAAGAATTCATTTCAATAAAAAAAATGGAAAAATTCTTCCTAAGGTGAAATATATTAAATACCAAAGTTGCTTAATTGAAATTTTCTGCAATTTCACCTTTCAGAAACCAATCAAGGCTCTCAAAGTCACCACTTTGAAAAAATATTAAAACAATTTCTAAGGGGCTGCCACTGGAAATATAAGCTCATCTAGGTACATTGAGTATGTATGCAAGAGGGATTCTCTTCAATCCCTATCTATCCCTAGATATTAAGGGTCAAACTTGACCACTTTGAAACATTCTGAAAATGCAAGTGTAAAAGTGAACAAAATGCATTTGCTTTTGGCCTGGTAAAAATAGAAAATTTGACCATGGGGCTTTGAAATCAGACCAGGGAGTACATTAATTTAGGGACAATGGAGAGCAACAATCCTTTCAGCATGACAATCAACTGGCTCTCAATTGTGACCCTCCAAAGTAGGTCACTTGGACAGATTTTGCAAGTGTACTTCTAAGTGTGCAAAGGAAAATCTTTCAGCATGGGCACTTCAAATTTGAAAATTTGAAGGTGCCAATAGTGGCTCTTTTTGGGGATGTATGCCCCTTGTGGGTATAGCAAGAATTCAGATCTCTGGCAGAGCAGACCAAGTGCCAGAATCATTGGGTAAAAGAGTCTTTATTAAAAATTTTAAATTCACTTGATGGCCCTAGGCCACTAAATGAAAAAAGGGCAGTCAATTCTTACCTCTGTCAAACACTAATCTTTTAAAAGAGTTGATCTCTTTTAATCCATACTTGCCTCTACCACACCACAATAACAATAGTAACTTCATCCTTGCAGAGACAAATGTTAGGTTGCCTTTAAATTTAGTTTTATTGTCACATGGCAACCAAATGACATAAGCTGCATAATTAGCACTAATTTCATTTTCTGATTTTTTGGCAAGTGACAAAATGTGAGGATAGTGATCAAGACCATTTGAAAACACACCCTCGTCCCATTTACCGATTCTCTCACAATGATTAGGCTCAGAGAAAATATCATCCTTAAGAAATGGTGTGCAATCCTTCAATGTGTCAAGAAAAGAGTGCTCACACATTTGAAACTCTTTTAGCTGAATTGCATCACATGTAAGTTTGTCATCATCCCAATGACATAGCTCAATCATATTACCATATGTCTCAATGTCCTAAAAACAAGATTCACCAAAACTCATAATACCTTCATCCACATTCAAATCATGACATTCAGAAGAAATTTCAACATCCCAAACAATGTTTCCTACTTCAAGCTCATAGACAAGGTCATCTGCATTCTTCACATTAGCACACAAGAAAACCTCAGATGCACACTCTAATGACTCAGAATCTTCTTTTGTAAGAAAATCATCATAATGAGTGTTCAAAACAAATTCATCAATGCAAGGAGTATCTAAGTCAACATCACCTCCTATTGCCTTAACATGACAATCTGAAGCATACTGCTCAAGATGAAAACTATGAGTTGCAGATCCAGAAAAGAGATCCTCATATGCATCCATGTGATTAACACAATCACATCCTTCAAGTGAAAACTCATCATAAAGAGCACCATTAGTTGTACTAACATTTATCTCTACATTTTTACTTTCATGTACAAATACATCAATGCTATCTTCATGCAAACATTTAGTGATGACTTCAAAGTTAGCAAAACAAGTAGAAGATAAAACATCAAGAAAAATAGGAGTTCCTTGTTCATCATTATCAGCATATGCATGCTCCTTATAACCAACTACTTGAACTAATTCATCCAATGAATCTCTCGCATGCATATCTCCTTTTTTTGTAATGTTGCTACAAACAACAAGGATACCTTCTTCACTGTCAAACTCAAAAACATCAATGGTTTCTTCATTGCAACTACTTGTGGTCGATTTCTCCAAATGAAATCCATTGTACTCCTTGTCATTTGCATCATAGCACTGTTGATCACATATTTCTTCTTCAAAAAGTTTGTCCAACTTATATCCAACATCTTGTTCTTGTGAGATTTCAAAAAAATTCTCATCATTTTCTTTATTTAAACACTTTCCACTCAAAGAAATCAATTCTACTTTTCCTTTTGAGAAGAAACATAGTCACTGGGGATGCAAATAGAATTGTATTGTCTCTGATCATCTGAACAAGAATGCATTTCAGTTGGTTGCAAACTTCCATTTACAATACTACTATTCACATCATGAAGACATGAAACTTCAGAATCAACATGCTCTTCAACTGTATATTCAAAATCCATAGAAGAGAAAATACTCTCAGTATCATCTATATCATTGCAGCCTTCTTTTGATACAAAAAATTGTCTCGCTATCTCTGTATTTTCAGAAGAAAAAAAATAGAAGAAACTTCAGATGTTTCATCTATCTCTTCATGACCATCATGGATGCAATCTTCATCAGGGTAAAATTTCTCCATGGGTTGTTCATAAACAACTTCCTCATCACCTAATGATGCATTATTATTGTCTTCCACTATACCATCTAGATCTATGTGATTAAGTTTTGAAAAAGTACCATCACATAAGCTATTTAGGAGATTAGTTTCATACTTCTCTATCATTTCTTCAATTATTTATAGCCATTGATATAAACATTTAAGACTAGGGGGCTTCAAGTGAGCTGGCATAGTACTCAAACCTAGCTCACAATTCTCACAAAACAAATCAATGCAAAATAACTCATTAGGTCTTTCTGATTCTGGTATAGCAAGCAGAGATTTCATGAATCTATCATGAAAATCATAGATGGATTCATCCTCAAACCTTTCTATATCACACAATGCATCAATAGGTAACATAGGGCCGACCTTATTTTTTAGATTTCTCTTCAAATACTTCTTGGGTATGCATATTTCTTTCTTCAGTCAAGCATTCATCACTCACTGACTCTTCTTCAAAATAACCAATGAAATGCATTCTGAGCTCATGCCATGAATCTTTGGAATGCATGGGTAAACTAGAAAATCAGTATTCAACATCATTTTCTAAAGTTTTTACAAAAAACTTCATGACAACATCTTCTTCTACTATCGAACAATTTTCCATTACATCAAGAAAATTGTGTACATGTTGTGATGTTGATTCTTCAAAACCTCCTCTAAACTTAGGAAAATATTCATTAATTCTTCTTGGGACAGAATGTGGGTAACCTTGGATTTTACTTAAATCCAAAGGGTCAAATCTTTCACTAGTGAACACTTTTCTTTGAGGACATGGTTGTGTTTTAGGCATGATATGACAACTTGTAGAGGGAGAACTAAGACAACAATACATTTTTGCAAATAAATTTATGTTCCCTCTACAACTAATTCCTTCTCAAGATATCTTTTCAGAATATCTTACTTTCTTATTTCCCTTTATGCTAGTATCTTGAAATACTAAATAAGGGATAGTATTAACTAGAACCTTTTGTTGAAAACCTTTATACAAAGATATTCCAATAGAAAAATACTTGAGAACTGTTGCAACCAACTCTTTTGATGATGTAGAAACTTATGTAGAGTCACCACCTCTTTGAAAGATAAAAATATATTCAAGGAGAAGAAAGCTTCTTCCAAGATCTAGTTATTTCTAAGTTCTATCCACTAGCAGAGCACCAGACTTCAAGAATACATCAGAAACATTGCAACAATCTCCTTCAAGTATGCAGGTCCTTCAATCATTTTGACCCAAAATTACAAATCAGCAAATAATATGAATATGTGATAAGACAGTCTGCAACTAGAGCTTCAAAGTTCTCCCCAACAAATTGTTGGTTCCCAAATCAACAAATGCAATGAGTCCTAAAGAGTAGCCACTCTCTCATATTTAGACTCAACGGGTTGATATAGCCAATGAATAGGAGAGTGAATAAAATATCCCTCTCTCCCCTGCACTTCAGGCTCTATTAAACCTGGGAGGGTGATCCCAACTGTATATTTATAGATACTTGTGTGTTGAAGTACCAAATACACTATAAATAGATGTTTCTCATTTATATGCTTAATAGACACAATACTATAAAGGCTTGGTTGACCTCTATAGTAATGCCTAATTTAAATATGAGAGATGTAACTCATTAAACGTCTCACACAAACAAACTAAGATTCATATTTGATTTAAAAGATGATTAGTTTCTATATTAACCACCACATGTAACATGAATAGCACACTTAGATCAGTGTCTCATCCTTGGAACAAAGTCAACTCAAACACATACATAATTTGATAACAATTTTCACACCTGATAGTGTATGAAGCTCTGAAATGTTGTATTACAACATTTTGGCATTATGTCTTAACCTTTACTTCTTACTAGCATCCTAGCACTCAATTCAATACAAATTTACAGCCATATTCAAGTACCTACATTAATTCTTTGAATTAATAAACAAGAATAGAGCCACACATCTATCTAAAATTGATAGAGACAAATAAGACAACCTTGATTGTATTATTCATAATCTATAAAACCAATACATTGGAGAGTAAATAGTCTCGAACCTGAAACATTCAACATTATTTTTCTAGTCTTGTAATCAAAATGACATAAACATTGATAGACTCAAACCCTAAAACTTAACTCTAAAATGCTCTGTATTCACATTATAGTGTTTTTTGTGTTAAATTACAAAACAACCTCTCTCAGAATGAGGCAAATAGACAAAATTTAAGGAAACACAAAAGCCCTAAATTTTCATTTGAAGAAGATAGTTGGCACATTTAGGTTCACTGATCTTTGCTTGCTCGAGAATCTTCAACCCTGCTCTTTGTTTTCTTGCTCCTCACTCCACTGCCCTGCAATAGAAAATATTCTCCTCTGGGAAGACTCGTCATTCTCTTTCATTCAACATTTTTCCCACGTTGAAAATGTCTTTACTTGCAAAAGACTTCACCTCCATTGTCCATTTTTCACCCAGCTACGTGAAAATGGTCTTCTTTGTAAAAACTTCTCCCAACTAAGAAAATGTTTTTTTGTGCAAGTCTCTCTATTCTTCACCTTTTATCTTGGCTGAATTTTTCATTTAACTCACCAATAAATAAAGTTTCATAACTTTATTAATGAAGGTTTCAATATAAAATTCACCCATGCTCATTTACCTTCATCTCATATTAAAATATAATACCCAACAACAAAAGTTTTTTACCTCTGTTTTACCGAGTCACAGAAATATTTTATCAAAATATTTTCCCCACACAATCACTGCCTACATTTTAAAAAAATTGAAAACTTTAAAATTCTTTCACCTGAGCCCACCACACTCTTTACTCCAATCTTTTCCATTTCTTATCTCTAATTAATTTGGGAAGGCAAGAATTAAAATAGCGATGCCCGAGAATACCTATGCAACCCATCTCATCATTCACCTTAATATCTTTAGAAAAGCCAAATATAAATTAGTAATGTTGGATATCATGTTCTCCAGCAAAGAAAGTTTCAATTCCCCTTTTTATCGGCTGACCCGTGAGTTTACAAATTTTAAAATGTCTAGAATTTTAAACTATTAAATTCATTTTCCCAAGACATCCAAAAGCTTTTACTTTACATGGAGAGGAATTTTTAATTCTTTTTACCGGTTGTAGAAAAATTCATTCCCGAACATTTCTAACCACCATCACACATCTCCATTTTCATATGAGAAATGAAAATGAAATCAACGATGGACGATATAATGTTCTGTAGCTTCTCGATGAAATTTGAAAGATTTAATTAATTTTTTATCCATTGCAAAAACCATTTACCTATGCATTAGTTTTCACATGCTTTTGTACCATTAAAATAACCCCCAAATGATCATATTTTCAAATTACCATGGGCCCACCATTCCTCTATTACTTTGAGCCTTGTTGTGATAAACTTTTCCTAAGAGACCATCGCATATCGCAGATGCAGCAAGAGAAGATAATAAGAAATTAACAATTGGAGATGTTCATCATCATCGTGGATTCATTGTGGAAGAGGTGACATCTATTAGCGATGGGCAATGGACATAGTAGCCATCACTCATTGCTAATTTGTTTTTGCCTTTGGGACTCAAAATCGCAACACGCGTTGCGAGAGAACTTTGAAAACTTATTAAAAAATTTCCTATGCTTAAAAGCTTCAATTAGCCTACCCAAATAATGACTCGTCGCTGTAAAACATTACATCTCTGATTTTTTGCTTGATATGAACTTCAAACTAGCGATGGGTGATGAGTTTTGAAAGCCGCGAAAGCCACCTCTGGACAAATCAGAAGCAAGAATTAAACTTCCTTGTACTCAGAACATTTGAAAATGTATTTTATATTTTTCCTAAATGCCCCTTTTCATTTGCACAATGTTTAAAATATTCAAAATATTTTAAATATGAACATTTGAAACATTATAAAAATTTGTGACTTCTAATTACGCCTGCGGGTTGTTTGAAGAAATTTATTGCGGACAAACGGTGACATTTGGAGCCGATATTTTTTACATGTGCCCATAATCAATTATTTAGATAAAACCCATTTGCTCAAATTTCACCCAGCCCTTAAAATTTAGGGCCTCCTTTGTAAATTGCCCCAGGACATGTTCATCGCAATAGAAGTACATTAAAATAATATATCAAATTACCTCTGATCTTGATGAAAATGGAGTTGTAGAGGCTTTAGATGAAAAAAAGAAATGGGTTGTCCTTAGAATTTGAAAATTTGAAACTTTTTGGGACACCATTTTTTGCCATGTTGCATTCAAAAAATGATTAGTTAACCAATCAGAACTCATCCTAGAAGCTTGAAATTGAGTAGGCATGTTACCATTTGACCCAAGAATTCATTGCAACAAATGGCATGGAAAAATTATTCCTAAGGTGAAATATATCAAATACCAAAGTTGTCTACTTGAACTTTTTTGCAATTTCATCTGTCTAAAACCAATCAAGGCTCTCAAAGTCACCACTTTGAAAAAATATCAAAACAAATTTTGGGGAGCTACCACTAGAAACATAAGCTCATCTAGGTACATTGAGTATGTTTGCAAGAGGGATTCTCTTCAATCCATATTTATCACCAGATATTAAGGGTCAAACTTGACCACTTTGAAACATTCTAAAAATGCAAGTGTCAAAGTGAACAAAATGCATTTGCTTTTAGCCTGGTAAAAATAGAAAATATGACCATGGGACTTTGAAACCAGACTATGGAGTACATTAATGTGGGGAGAATGGATAGCAACAATCCTTTTAGCATGACAATCAACTAGCTCTTAATTGTGACCCTCCAAAGTAGGTCACTTGGGTAGATTTTGCAGGTGTACTTCTAAGTGTGCAAAGGAAAAATTTTCAACATGGGAAATTCAAATTTGAAAATTTTAAGGTGCCAATAGACCATATCAAATCCCCATGGCCCACTGGTATGACATGACGGACCAGTGGAGGTTAGAAGATCTACAATTTTGGCGGCTAGAGTTTGATACCCTTACAGCAGATAGGGTACTATGGAGACCCTATCAAATTTTCAGGAGGGTTTATGATAGCAGGTATTTGAGGAACCTACAGAGAGATCATTTTTTGATTGGACGTAGGGATTATATTATTGTAGCCTACTACTAGAGTCGGGTCATGCGACAACATGGCTAACCGCATACTATACCACTGAATGTGCCCACCTATACTAGAGCCCACAGGAGCGCGACAAGGGTCAGGGACCGTCTTCGCCCCACTATCACAAATATTGTCCCATATAATGATGATGAGCCCGACCATGATCTGTTTCCCATATCGGCGGTGGATAATGTCAGTGTAGTGATAAATTTTATGCGATGGTGGTAGAGGCATCGACCAGCTCTTTTGTTCAACGAGGGTGCTCCGGGAGGGGACCTTGGTCCACAAGAGGACTTACCATCCCTACCACCCCAGGATAAGAGGAGAGGCTAGCAATAGGTTGGGGAGGAGGAGGAGCAGCAGGAGGCACCCCAGGAGGAGGAGGCAGTGCCACCGAGGCCAAGGTGACAAAGGAGATTGGATTCCCCAACAGTTACCCCTATCTCTTTAGCTCGACCGTCTTCCACTGTGGCTGCATTGCTCACGGCACCAAGAGCGGCCACCAAGACCAGTAGCGCAAGTCTGAGTATCGAGCCTCACCTTGACCAAACATGGTAGCTAGGGGATCCAAGTATACATGGTTCATTGTTTTATGTTTTGTACTTCCAATCTGATGATATATGTATCTTATATATGCCATGTGATACTAATGCATTTTCCTTTTTTTTGGTTGTAGAGGATGCACTAGGATGGATTGTGATCATAGCTCAGTGTGTATTAGAGGTCGCCATTGCTATACAGATTCAAGGGTTAGTCCTTGAGGCATATCGTTCGGTGTTCGCGGGGCATCATGCCCCCAACTTCAATCCAGTTGTACACTTACAGACTACCTATGAGGAGCGAGGTGTAGAGATCATCTGGCTAACTGCAGTGCTGACAGCGTGTGAGGGCAACGCGATCAACTGTCAGGGGAGCTACAAAATACACTCGCCAAGCAAGACACAACAATGAGGAGGGTCGATGTTGTTGAGCAGGAATGTAACACCCTTCAAAGCCATCTCGATGGCCTCGATGGGCAGCCGATAGTTGTGAACCCAACAGAGGTTCAATGACTATGGGACCAGTTGTGGCAAGTAGAGTTGACGATATCCTCCTTGCAGGGGGAGATTAGAGGGATGGAGGTAGCACTATCTGCATCATGCTCTCACCATTCATGCTTGATGACCACCATTCAGCCCCTCTTGTGGCTTCTCGAGCATCCACTAGAGCCAAAGGGCTTCGAGAGCCACGCACAACAATGATCCGGTTATCATCATCATTTTTTGTGTACATCATTTTTGTAGCGAGATACATATATGTTCATACATACTTGTAGATCTTTCTATACAAACATATATTCAGCAGACACTCATTTTTTGTAGTAGTGGCTTGATACATGTATATGACATTGAATACATACATTGTGTATATATATACATATATGGATACATGGTTTTTAGTTTCATGGCATTGTTTATCTAGATGTGTATGTTTTTATTTACTTCTTTCATGTTCATGCTATGGATTTTATACTCTCATGTGGATGTATGCTTATATTAGATGCTAATATGATTTAATTAAATACACATGGTTGTATGTTAATTAAATACAATGATGATCTGATGGACACACACACATGCACGTGGTTACTCATAACACAAAAATTATCATAATGTGTTAATGAACAATGTCAACATATGGAGTACTACTACTCTTTCTTTCGGAGTGCCACATAGATGACACATAAGACACTATGTGTAGTAATGACGAAGATGCATAGTGTTAATAGGATCCTTTAAAGGAGTTCCATCCATAGATGATAGTCCATAGGTGCATGAGCCATATACATAAATCACAATATAAGGGCCTAACTAGTTAGGGCTGAATTTTCCTCTCTGATCGAGTGGTGCATTTACATTTCTCCAATTTTCACAAAGAACCAAATCTCCTATTTTAAAGGTCATAGGGAGCACACTTTGATTGTACTTCCTAGGTAACCACTGGTGATAAACTTTAAGATGTTTGAGGGCTTGTAAACGATGCTCATCGAGCATCTCTAGTTGATGCAAATGTTTAACTCAGTGGGTTTCATTATCAATTAACCCTTTGACGGAGACTCGTAAAGACGAAATTTCCAAATCCAAGGGCATGATAGCTTCGGCACTATACACAAGGTTATAGGGTGTTGTTCCCATAGCTGTACAAACACTTGTGTGATAGGCCTATAAAGTGTATGTCAATTGAATGTGCCAGTCTTTACCATGTTTGTTAACTGTTTTATGGAGAATAATCTCAAGAGTCTTATTTTATGCTTCTGCTTGACCATTAGATTGAGGATAGTAGGGTGTGGAGAACCTATGTTGAATGTGGAATTTCTCTAGGAACTGCTTCACTTCTTTGATCTTAAATGGTGTGCCATTGTCAGAAACAATCCTACCAAGCAATCTGAATTGAGAAATGATATTGTTCATAAGGAAGCTACAAATAGCTTCGACATTCATGGATCAAAGCAGGATAGCCTCGACCCACTTTGTGAAGTAATCCATAGTAGTAATGATAAAGGCATGTACTTTAGAAGAGGGGGATGATATCTTTCCAATAATATCCAACCCCCATTTAGCAAATGGCCAAGGGGAAGTTTGGTTTTGTAATTCTTGGGAAGGTGCATGAATAATTCGACTGTGTTGCTGACATTGAGGGCACTTCTTGACAAAGTCGAAGGAATCTTGTTCCATTGTTTTCCAATAGTATTCCATGTGTACTAATCTTTGCGCCAAGGATTTTCCACCAAAATCTCCACCCCCAGAGCCCACGTAGGCTTCCTTAAGGGCAAGGGATATTTCCGCTTTAGCAAGACATCTAAGAAGCGGGCCATTATAGGCCTTCCTATAAAGGATTTCAGACAGGATGACGTAACAAACCGAAAGCTTTCTCACACAAATGTGGTCATTTTTCGCCGTATCATTGAGGAAGTTTCTAGTCTTCAAATAGTTATAGGTATCAAAAAACCATTCCCCAAAGTCTACATGGGAACACATAGGGGATTCAGCTTTAGGTTCTTCAAGAATCATGAGGGTTTGCATGACCTGGACCACAAAATGGTATTCTTTCATATCCTCTTTGAAAGGTACCAAGGAAGCGGTGCTTGCCATGGCATCAACGTGTCTATTTTCTCTCCTAGGGACATTGTCTATTGTGAAGGAAGAAAATTGTTTGAGAAAAGACAATGAAAGGTCTCGATATAGGAACAACTTACTTTCTTGGCCTGATAGGTTCCCATTATTTGGTTTACTATAAGTTTAGATTTGCCTAGGATACAAAGGTATCTGATCTTTAGTGTCATTGCGACACATAAGCCAGCTATAAGGGCTACGTACTCAGTGATGTTATTGGTACAAGGAAAATCTAATAGAAAGGATAAGGGAACTAGTTTTCCTTCAAGGGATATGAGAACTATGCCCACTCTAGAACTAGTTTGACATTGAGACCCATCGAAATACATTTTCCATTCAAGGCCGATTGATTGCAAAATTTTTCTCATCAGGAAACAAATCTAGGCTAGGAAAGGAGAGAGATGAGGGAGCGTCTACCAACTTATCTGCAACTGCTTGACCTTTTATAGATTTGTGAGTAACAAACTTTATGTCGAACTCAGAAAGAAACATAACCCATTTCGCTAACCTTCTAGCCAGGTCAGTGATGGAAAATAGATGCCTTAAAAGATCCATTTTTCACTAGGACGTGTGTTTCAGCATGGAGGAGGTAATACCTTAACTTCTGTGTAGCGAAGACAAGAGCAAGGCACTACCTTTCCATGGAGGAATAAAGAATTTCATAGTCAACCAGGATGCGACTAATGTAGTAGACCACTCTTTCCTTTCCAGTGTCATCATATTGAGCTAAAAGAATTGCCAAAGCATATGGTGATGCAGCTAGATAAAGCAGAAAGGGTCTATCTTGCATAGCCAACATCAATATGGGAGGGTTGGCCAAATAGGATTTGATTGATTCAAAGGATTTTTGACATTCCTCATCCCACATGAAGTGAACATCCTTTTTTAGTAGACGAGTGAAAGGAAGGGTGCGATCAGCCAATTGAGATATAAATCTATGAATCACCTGAATCTTTCCTTGTAGGCTTTGCAACTCAGTGATGTTCCTCGGTAGAGGCATGTTAACGATAGCATCAATCTTTTTAGTGTCAACTTTGATTCCGTAATGAGAAACTATGAGCCCTAGAAGCTTTTCGATATCAATGCCAAAGACGCACTTAAGGGGATTTAGTCTCATTTTATAGAGCCAAAGTCTTTCAAAAATAAGATGAAGGTTCTTGGGATGATCCTAACGGGTAACCAATTTTTCCAAGTTTTCATCAACGTAATCTTCTAGAATCTTGTGAATAAAGTCATGAAATATTAGGGTCATCACCTGCTGGTAAGTAGCTCCTACATTCGTTAACCCAAAGGGCATGACCACATAACAAAAAGTACTCCACGGGGTAGTGAAGGTTGTCTTGTACAGATCATCTGAGTTAATACGGATCTAATTATAACCCAAGAATCCATCCATGAAAGAAAGCAATGCATGGCCTATAGTCGATTTGACAATCATATCTATATTAGGTAGTGGAAAATCATCCTTAAGAGAAGCCTTGTTAAGATCTTGAAAGTCAATGCATATGTGAATACGACCACCAGGTTTACTAACAACAACTATATTCAAAATCCAAGGGGAATAATCAATAGGACGGATAAATCCTACTTTCAGCAGCTTCTCTATCTCAATCTTAACCATTAATGCCACTGTGGGATTGATCTTTCAGATTTTTTGCTTAACTGGCTTGACATCGGGACATAATACGATATTATGAACCAATATAGATTCATCAATACCAAGAACATCCTCATATGTCCAAGTGAATATGTCAAGATGAGAATGTAAGATGTCAGAGTGTTCGACTGCTTCTTCGGAAGAGAGAAACTTCCTTATTTTGGTCACCTTTTCAGGGGATGAAGGGTCCATGGAGATCTCGACAGTATCCCCTTCCAAGAGGGAATTACGGTCCTCATAATGAGGTGTTGTAACGTCGTCACTAGTGTTAGATAGAGGGTCCTCCTCATCAATACTCAAGACAGATTCCCTGAAATATGCTTGGCTATGCAAGTGATATAGGAGACGTCTTTTGTGGTGATAAGGAGGTAACAAGGAATAGGTGCCTAGAAACTTCTTTAACGCTTCATCTGAAGAGAAGACATCGATAGGTATTTTTTTGGCTTGCTCCTTTTCCTCTATTAACAAGGGGTGAACAAGGTTTAATGGTTCGACCGAAATCATATTAACACTCCACCAAGGATTTTTCTTAGACTGCTCAACAGAACATCCTAGTCCTAAATTGTGTCATCGTGGCTCAATATGGATAGGGACTTGAATTCCTTGCTCAATATATCCTAGGCCTTTTTTCCTGTAGCCATATTGAGAAGTGAGCTCATATCCAAACCCATAACGAGTTTTCAAAACTTTAGGGGGTGGTGGATCCACATATAGCGCTTCGTTTCACCAATGGATGTCAAACGTCTCTATGGGGGTACCTTCACCTCCCTTATCTAGTTCACAGATGTTACTTTCTTTTGCAAGTGGTGGATTGTTCTCCTCAACACAAGAAGGAGCGATTTTCTGAACTGGATCACAATTCTCTTCCTCCACAGGAGTATTATCCGCCTTTGTGCTAGGGGCATGTGGAAGGTCCATGCAAGAGGGGTCTACCTTATACTCCATGATAAATAATTTAGAAAAGTTCAAGGAACCACAATCATCTCCAAGGAAATAATTTGTTTGAGAGGGTGATGCGGGAGAGCCAGGATCTTTTGCTTTAGGTGGCTTTTTAGTTTCGACACTCACCCAAGGAAAATCTTCCACAGAGGGTATCGATGAAGAGCACGCCATAGCATCGACAATTAAGTTAGGAATACAATTCTTTAGGGTAGATATAGTTGAAGCATGACCAGCGGCGACCAATTCTCAAAGGAAAATGCCTTCCAAATTTTCTTTGATTGTGACTACCCAATTATTTGTGACAAACTTAAAAGAATGGTGTAAAGTAGAGGTTATTGTGCCCATAGCATGGATCCAAGGTCTCCCTAAGAGGAGGTTGTAAGGTAAAGGTTCAGGCATCACATAAACCAATGTGGGTAAGGTAATGGGGCCTAGCTGCAAAGGTAATATTATTGTACCTAGAGCTTGGTGGCCAGCGTTATCGAATCCATGAATGTACAAGGAGGAAGCTGCTAAGGAAGATGAATCAACTTTAATTTTAAGTAGTAGGTACATACCGCAAATGTTGAGAGTTGAACTTGTATCAATGAGGGTATGCCTAATACCAATTTTGTTAACATTGACTATGATCATTAAAGGCTCTACTTGTTTCTACACATCTAGAGGCGGGAGTTCTTTCAAGTGGAACATAATATTCAGAGAATCTGCACAAATATGGGCCAACAACGCATTAACATCCATAGGCCTAGCGGAGGTAGGCAAGAGAATATTTTTTAAAGCTTCTTGGAGCATCTCTTGATAAACTGGAGCGGTCTAAAGCAAGTCCCAAAGCGATATCTTAGCCCGAGTAACACAAAGCTACTCAACAAGATAATCGACTGGTGCTTTGATCGTAGGCTTAGGTGTTGTAAGAAGGTTTGGTTGAGAAGGTGGCAAAGAAGCAAGTTATGAGGTAGGAATAGAAGGTTTTTGATCCAAGTTTTGTCTATTACTCATTGTAGAATATGTGTGTCCAACGACATTATAAGATGCAGAGTTTGCAGCTTTCACAAACCTTGAATACAGGTCTAGTGAATTGCTACAGTATGAAATTCCATAGACGGAAGGATCAGTTGGGGTTACATAGATGACGAGCATCTTAGGGCTCGAAGGAGCCACTGATACTACCACCACATTTATTGATACCTCCTCTTGTCAAGAAGAGACTTGTTCAGGAGATTTGCAGATAGGGGGGAGTGCTTCTAAGATATCATTTAGAGCATCCTATAGCATATCAAAATCTTCCTTAGAAAATTCATCATGATAAATGTGCAACATTACAAATAAAGTTTTGAAGTTCACATCGGGTTCACCAAAATGTGATTAAGAGGGATTCATTGCACATGGGTCTCTTCTTTCTTGAGAGATCACCAAGGAATGAACTGCCCTTATACACCTTAGAATAGTAAAGTGATAAAGAACCAAAACATATTTTCGCTTCGAAAGGTAATAGTCATAAATCCTGAGAGAGTTGGATCAAAGGTTTCTTGTCCTGGAAGAGAGAGCTCTCAACCAAAAGATGCTAGAGTGGATCTAGGAGGCCAGTGCAGCATGCTAGCATCTTGTACAAAAAAGAACTCAAGAACTCAATAGACAAAAATAAAGCCTACTTACAAACTCAGGAGTGATCTATACTGGACTGTTAACTAACTAGAAAACTGAATGTTGAAGGAATTACTGCAATGCTTGGAGAATTCTTACCCTTTTCTTGGACCCTGGAATCTTCACTCTAAGATCCTTTTTCGTGACCTGCACACAAAAGATCAAGGAGAAAGTTGTTGGGTGGTTGTATAGGGGTCTACCTCAGTTAGACCTTGCTTTGGTGTTCCCACCTCCATGGACAGCCAAGTTGGGAAGGAATGCAAAAGGAGTAAACAAAGCATGTGGTGAAAGCAATACCCACTCGAGGGGTAGAACCTACAACATGATAAACGTGTGGTGTTCAAGCAATACCCGCTTGGGAGTAGAACCCACACCACAAAAGAGTAGATAAATGTTTGTAAAAGTAAAGTGAGAGAGAAAGAGAGAGTGTTACCCATGGGCTAAGGCCCTCTCCAGAGCACACGGACACACTGATGAGTTCTTGCTTGAGAGTTGCTGTTGTTGTTGGGGGGACCTCAGTCTAGCATGGCTTTGCCTGTGAGTGCACTGCTCTCAAAGGAGAAGAAGTCTCAAAGTTGTAGATGTAGACATGTAAAATTTACCAAATGACATTATGCATCTGATCCCGACTACTAACATCGTTTCATCTTGAATCATCCCTCGATCTAACCATTTAATCAAATCTCCTTATCTAATTAAATTCATCAATATTCCTCTCTTAATTAAATAAACCAGGTATTTAATTAAGTCTCTCTTTTGTTAATTAAATTAATCAATCTGATATAATTATCCCCATTTAATTAAATAGTCAATTTTATTTAATTAAATCTCTTAAGTCTATCAATTAAATTAAATAAATTAAAACCTTATTTGATTTAATCTAACATCATCTCTTTTAATTAAATAAATCAAAATCTTTATTTAATTAATCTCTTATCACCTTCTTCTCATATTTCATTTAAATAAATCCACAAATCTAAGTCAAATTTGTCACATCATTTAATTTCTCATTAAATTAATTAACCTTTGATTAATTTAATCTCCTCTCATGTCCCATCCTCTAGCATTTACCACTTGCACATGAAAATAGATTGAATTAATTTATTAAATCCCTATTTTCCTCAACAAGGCATCTTTTTGGAATATTCTCCAAGTTTGAATTCAAAATTTTAAGTTGACATGTACATCCAACAAGGCATTTACTCTATCTTACATGTCCTTTTCCTTGAGCCAAGTGGCATTCAATGCTTCTTTCTTCCCTCTTGCAAGTCATTTCAACAAAATTCAAATTCAAAAATAAGCATTTATTGGCACAATCCTCAAAACTTGCACATCCTCCATCCACTCATGGGTTGACAAATGGAATCTTGCCATTGGTTGAATGTTAGTCCCACATTGCTCAATTTTGGACATTCATCCTTCAGTCTCATCTATAAATGAAGAGCTCCTCTCCTCATTTGATCATCCACGAATTATGCAAAGTTACCATGCTAAAATATCTATTAAATTTCATCCATCACCATTGATTTCTTAGCTAGGTTATGTAGATTTTTGGCTTGGAACTCTCATCCTTCATCAACAAAGTGGATCACTCATCAACACTCATCAACATACATCAATCTTGCATCATATGAGTTGGGAAAGGGCCAATTTTTACATCAAATTGGTACCAATTCCCCCATGGAATCAAGAGTTTGCTTACCTAAATTAGGATTCAATCTTTATTTTGGTTATTTTCATTGTGTTCTTCATTGTTTTCCTAATTTAAGCTTTGTGAATGGATTTCATGGGGAATCCTTGTTCTTGCTTTCAATTTCTAATCTGGGTATGTGCAAGATCATCATGGAAAAAACAGGCCCTTAAGTGGCAATGAAAATTCAGAAAAATCAGAGTTAGACAACTTGACATAAAAATTTGAATAAGTTATCTATATTATTTCAAAAATATGTAAGAATAGAATCTGTGGAAAATTGGATTTAGTTTCTAAAATAATAAGTTTATTTTATTTTTTTAAAAGTCTATTTGGTGAAAATTTGAAATTTCAATCAGTAGTATGTAATTCCGGGGAAAAATAAGAAGTAGGTCTGTCGACCACCTAACTACAATAAAATGATAATATTTTTTTTATAAGATTTTAGATATAAATAGAGGACTCATGTCCCGGATATGATCTTATATTTTTGTAATTTTTTTCCAAGTAAATAATTAATTATAGATTTTTTATTACAACTTTTTAAAAATATAAAATTTTGTATGTCTGACCACCTTAACTTGGTCAAAACTTCATGAAATTCAATTTTTTTTTAAATACTATAGTATGCAATGCATAGAATGTGATGCATGTTTTGGATTCAAAAAATATGATACCGTTTGAAAGTTATAGATGTTTTTCAATCAGCCTATCAATCAGGACTTTAGTCGTAATTCTAATAGAAAATGAATAATAATTGTTTATTAAATTCAAAGTAAAGAATAATTTATATTGGTGGAAATCTGAGAGTCTCCTCTACAAACCCTTTTCGTTTCATCAATTTTGGCTAAAAATAAAGTCATCAACCACATGAAGTCTATAGAAAAACAAGAGTAAGTTGTCAAACAAGTTTTGTGTGTTGACTTCTTAGGATTGGCATGTCCAAGACAAATTCCAAATCAAGCCTGAGGCTAATCCCTAGGCAATAATTTTTTTGTCAAAAATATCGGATATCTGTTTCAAATCGGATATCCAATTTGGTTTATATATGATTTTAAAAAATGTTATACACTTTATAATATATGATTTAGAAAATGTAATAAATGTTTTATAGTTTATTTTAATATATCTAGTTTAGAATATACAATATAGTTTATAATTTAATATATAATATATTATATTATTATGTATAATATTTAAATATTATTTCTATATTTTAGTTAATGTATATA
>VDFB02377884.1:57969-131304 GCA_007258455.2 Sequoia sempervirens
CCTTCTTCCCCTCTTTCCCTTTCCCTCCCCCCTCCTAATGAACTCTCTCTTTGTCTCTCTTTGTCTCTCTATGTCTCTCTCCACCTCTTCCCCTCTTTCCCTCTCCCTCCCCCCTCCTAATGAACTCTCTCCTTCTCTCTCTCTCTCATTCTTCCCCCTCTCCCTTCCCCCTTTTAATTCTATCTCCCTCACTCTCCCCTTCTTCCCCTCTACCCTCCTCTCTCTCTCTCTCTTGCCCAACCTCCACCTCCTAATTACTGTTAGGTTTATATATGCACAAACCGGATATCTGATTTATAGCACTAAAATCTTATCATTAGAGAGCATTATAAAATTGTTTTATTTTAAAAAAAAATCATATCAAATATCGTATTTATTCAGATATCCGATTTGTGGGCCATACCAAAACCCCATATGGCCCATTTTTTGCATTCCAACGGACCCTAAATTCTTTTTGCAGGAGACAAACGTGTGGTTTCAAATAGGAAGAGACAAAGTTCAACTTTTTGGAGTATCTTGTACTCAAATTTGACATAAACAATGATTTTTTAGCATCTTTTATGAGGTATAATGGGGAGCAGCAGTCATCGGAAGCATTAACATAAGAGAAAGCTTACAAAAGAACAAATTGAAGAATATAGACAAAAAGATAAAGAAGATCATAGGAAGAGAAGACAAGGTATGTTAAATATCGATGAATCTGAGCCCTATGGTATTTCAAGTGAAGAGGAAATTGAATATGTACAAGGTGAAAATTTTAAACATGATATTGAAATTGGGAATGAAAATGTTCAAATTGATGCTCAAAATGTTCAAGCTAAAAATGTTGGAATTGAAGATGTTGAACATGATATTCAAATTGGGAATGAAAATATTGAAATTGATAATGAAAATGTTGAAGGTGAAAATATTGGATTTGAAGATGTTGAATATGATACTGAAATTGGGAATGAAATTATTCAAATTGAAGGTGAAAATGTTGGAATTGAAGATGTTGAATATAATATTGAACTAAGTGTAAATTATGTTTCACCAGATTACATGAGAAATGAAGAACCTTGTGTGTAAGAAAGACATATTCCAAATTCAAGACCTTCAAGAACCCTTAAATGGTTACTTGAATTTGATGAGAACATTATAAACAATTTTGAAGGCAAGAGGTCAACACGAACTGTTCGGTTGTGGGCTAGAAGACTTTTCAGCCAATATTTTAGTGATAAGACATTGACCGAGCAATGTCAAATTTTTGTACTATTTCTAAAGATGCAAAAGATGAGACCTTTGCTAGCCAAATTGAAGATTTGTGTGAACAAGAAGACCGAAAAAATTTATATTATTGTCAAAAAAATTTAATGCTCTTAAGTCTATTGGAAAAAATAACAAGGAAAAGGATAAGAGAGCTACTCAAAGAGTCATTACAACTGCCCTAGTAAGCCATTAATTGAAAAAGGCTCGCTTTATGAGACAAACTTGTATTGATTTTGACATAAATCGTAAAACTTTGGATAGAGCACTTGCAAGAAGAGAAAGAATAGATGATCCTCTTCAAAATGATACATGGGATTTATCTAGGAGGCTTCCATGTGTTGATAAGAAGCTAACTGATAATGTAAAGTAGGTAATTCAATAATTTTGGCATGATAACTCTAGAGTATCACCCAATGCAAAGGATGTTTTAAAGTTAAGAATTGGAAATCGAGACCGTACACCACATCCTAAACATTTCTTGGAATCAAGCCAAACAATGTTGTTCAAAAAATTTATTGAAACACATCCAAATATGGAAATATCGCAAAGGACTTTTGAAGGTTTGAAGCCATTTTATTGTGTGCCTCTAAAATTCGTAATACTTGTTGTTGCAATACCATGTGGAGTTTTAATGTACCATGAACTATTATGCTATATCTGTTCTACTTTGCATACTAATGAAATGTTGCAGGAGAGTGGTGCAATGCATCTTCCAAAATCATCATCAAGGGACTTGCTAGATCTTTTTATGTTCTAGATATGATGGTTACTTTTTCTATAGAAATGATTGTTTAAATGCAAAGTGCTCACAATGTGGTGGCTTGTCAAAGTTTGTTCAATGTTTTCATGAGAGTTCCGAACATGAATTTGGAAAGAAACTTGTTGAGAAAAAGAGATATGAGATAGTCAAATATACTTTGCAGAGTGGAGGTGAAGGTTCTAGATGTGAGTTGGTTTCAAAAGAATGCAATGTTGCTGATTTTATTTCAGATTTTAAGGACAATCTTTTCTACAAGTATGCAAGGCATAGTCATAGGTCTCAGTGGTTAGATCAACAATTTAGGATGTGTAAGGACTCTTTTTCGATTGGAACTATTATATCAGTGGTTGATTTTGCAGAAAACTACACATTGCAACCACAAAACAAGGTACAATCTCAGTATTACAATTCCATTCAGATTGCTATTTTTGTGCACATAACATTTAGACATGCACTTGGTAGTACAGAGGAGGATCGAAAGATAATCAAAGAGTATCATTTTTATATGAGTGATGATAGATTGCACTCATTCGAGTATGTCCAACATTGTTTCGAGAATTTTTTTGAGTTATTGCAAGAGCATGATATAGCACTGGGCCGACATCTAATTTGGTCAGATAATTGTATAGGTCAATTCAAGAATGCTCGTATGTTTTATTGGTTGAGTAGAATGCATGTAGAGAGGGGTCTACCTCATATTTGGAGTTTTTTTGAAGTTTTACATGGGAAAGGGGAGCATGATGGAGCAGGTGCATGCGTAAAGAGAGCTCTAGTTAAGGAGCAATTGAAGATTTCAGGAGCAAAATTCAGCAATGCCCATTCTATAGTTGATTGGTGTAGTTTAGCTTTGTCATAGGGAGGGACACTTGATTCAACAGTGTGCAGATTATTTTGGTTCGTTGAGGATGGTACAGTGGGAGGCAGATTGGATTGTCATACAATCAAAGATTCTTCAAAGATACATTCATTTCGAAGCTCAGATGTAGGTACATGGACCATTTGGACATGAGATTTGGCTTGTTTTTGTCAAAGTTATATTCAGTGCGAGTGGGATCAATGCGAGTCAAGTGAGTGGGTGGATACATGGGTACCATAGTATCTAACTCATTCATCTCAAAATATATCCTTGACAAAGGACACAATGGAAAGTTCAGTTGATTACAACCTGCTTTCAGATCTACGATAGCTAGGACATATTTTTGCAGTTGTTGCACCGCAGGGGAATGAAGAGAAATCAGACTATTGGTTGGCTCGATGTGTGCAGGTAAAGCATAATCTAACACAATCGATGGAAGATGATGATGGTTTCGTGTATCCTATAGGTTCAGTTGTGGTTGCAAGAACTTGGTTGTGAACATACATGATTAGAAAGAATGGCATACCTGCATTTGAAGACTACGAGAAACACAAAACCATTCTCATGTATTCGCACCTTGTTATAGCAATAAATGTTAAATTTTTGAAGCATCATGCCAGACCAAAGACAAAAAAACTATATACACTTAGTAATGCTGATCATGAAGCAATATTGGATACTCTTAAGAAAAGAAATGACACTTCAGGCACACTTGAATAGCATTTTCAAGAATGGAAGGTAGAATGCTTATGTTCATTATGATTAAGTTCATTAGTGTTCTTTATTTAATATTGATATTTTATATACTATTGCAATGCATGTGTCTTTAATAGTGATATTTTGTATGCCACTTTTGTGATATTTTTGGCAAGATTGATCATGGACCTACTACAACAATAGCTAGCTCTGATCCTTTTGAAGAGGTATGCGACAGATTAGAATAATATAGATTGGTTATTCTAAGCGTCTTTTATAGTTTGCATCACCAACTCATCATCATTCAGGTTGTTTAGATTAATATAGATATGTTAGTCTAAGGATATTTTCTATTGTGACAATATAGATTTCTCATTTTGCCACTTTTTTGATATTCCTAGCACGACTGATCATGGATCTGTTGCAATAATAGCCAGCTTTGATCCTTTCAGAGAGACATGCGATAGATTACAACAATATAGATTGGTTATTCTAAGCATCTTTTATAGTTTGCATCACCAATTCACCATCATTCAAGTTCCTTAGATTAATATAGATTTGTTAGTCTAAGCATCTTTTTTATTGTGACAATATAGATTTCTCATTTTCCCACTTTTGTGATATTCCTGGCACGATTGATCATGGACCTGCTACAACAATAGCTAGCTTTGATCCTTTCGGAGAGGTATGCAACAGATTACAACAATATAGATTGGTTATTCTAAGCGCCTTTTATAGTTTGCATTACCATCTCATCATATTTGGTGTCATTTCAAATAATATAGATTGGTTATTCTAAGCTACCTTGATGGTTTATACAGGTGCTTTTCAGTCCAAAACATGAACATACTACTATTGTTGAAGATTGTGCCCTGAATGCCTCTAATAGGATTTTTTTTTTAAATTTGAATTCTCAAATTGGAACAATGTAAAACAGTCATAATTGTGTATGGGCATAATCTATACCCAGTGATGTTTTTTGAAATATGGTTCAAATTCCTAGCATTGTATAAAGGGTATGTTTAAAATGTAAAGGGGTCCGTATTTTGGAAACTCATAGGTTTTGTAAAGGGGTCTATTTTTGTACTTAATCGAGCTACAACCAAAGGTTTTCTTCCTGGTTCTTTCCTGTTGGTATGCTCGTTTGAACCAAGTTTTGTAATATCTCCCATTTATATATAATAAATTATCGTGGCTTGCAACTTTTGCTCAAGATAGGTTTGGTTGAAGGAGTTTTTTTCTTTGAATCAATAAAGTTTCAATTGCTCAATTCATATTTTACTATTTTTCTTGTGTTTTTTGCCTGTGCACAAGCCATTCAAGCATTTTTGTATCAAAAATTTATGTAGAAATGTTATTACATGTCTTGACTTTATTCTAACTTCTTAATAGAGGGCTTCTTTATTCATTTTGTGCCTCAAAATTCAAACTTTCTTTAGACGAGTTCCTGAATAGGGGAATAAGAGTTTTGCAATTTAAATGGCTTGAATCTCATCCCACCTACTTTGTGCCAATGTGAATCGGTGGGATGAGTTGGTAGGGATTAGGAAATGATATTTCAAGAGTGGAAGGCGTGGAGAACTAGGTTTTAAAATAAAATGAAGAGTTAAAGGTCTAAAAATGGTGGTTTTTTTTCACTTGAAAATAGAGTTTTTACCCTAGGGTTTGCAAAAATATCTGAGATGCCAAAAGTTTCTTTGTTTTCTAAGCATATTGGGGCCTAAATAAAGGTTTCTAAGGTGGTGGCAGAGTTTGAAAGGTTGTGGAAGTGCTACATCCAATAAACCCTCAAGAATTACACTAAAAACAAGGGTTTTTTGATTTGATGGTTATAGGTCCGTACAAATGGAACCCAATTGTAGAATCTTTGTTTTCTTGGCAATTTATTTTCTGCCCCAAGGTTTTAGGGGCCTGTGTGGTGTTTGAAGGTATGTTGCTTTGCATTTTTGGGCTAATTGAGTAGCTTGTTCAAGGGTGAATGTATAGGAAGTCAATGTTGGTCCAAAGGAGTCTATGTTGTTTCTCATATATGTCGTGTAACTTGGATATGGGTGTTTGAATCAGTCATGTGTTGGTCTGGTGTTTTAGAAAATTGTGGAGTAATTGGACAAAAACTAGTTTCTCACTATTACAAGGGTTTAAGGGGGTTAAAGAGGGAAATGTGTATTTAGTTGCTTCTCAAGTTTTAAGGGAGTTTTGGACTATCCAAAGAGGTCAAAATAATCTTGTTAGATGCCTCAAATAGGAAGTTTGCAAAGAGTTTGTGATTGTGCCTTTGTGTCTGCATCAGTTTTCACCTAATTTCACTTGATCCAATGTAGCTCAAAGTGATTCAGTGTATTTGGTTGCAAAAGAGGACCATCCCTAACGTAAACGTACCCATCCAGACGTGTTGGAACAATCTGTTTGGTCATACGAGTTGCAGAATGAAAGTTGCACCACTTTGTAACTTTACACTGCTTGCATCTAGCAACTTTTTCCTACACTAAAAAGTCATCATCACAGGAAAACACCTTTGAGATAGCAAAAATTGAGAGAGGTTTTTGTATATGGTCCCAATAGGATCCCATAGCCTTGGATGAAGACTTTGTAAGCATCACAGTCTCTGATAAATAGCCCTTCAAATATTGCTACCTTTTAGCACTTTGGACTCTTAAGGGAAATCATCGGTACAATGTAGCTCAGAGTAATTCGGCATATTTGGGTGCAAGAAAGGACCATCCCTAGCGTAAACGTACCCATTTGGACGTGTTGGAATAGTCCATTTGGTCATACGAGTTGCGGAATGAAAGTTGCACCACTTTGCAACTTTACACTGCTTGCATATGGCAACTTTTCCCTCCACTAAAAAGTCATCACCACAAGAAAACGTCTCAAAGATAGCAAAAACCAAGAGAGGTTTTTGTAGATGGTCCCAACATGATCCCATATCCTTAGACGGAGAGTCTGTAAACATCATGGTCTCTGATAAATAGACCTTCAAAGATTGTTTCATTTTAGCACTTTGGACTCTTAAGGAAAATCGTCGATACAATGTAGCTCAGAGTGATTCTGTGTATTTGGGTGCAAGAGAGGACCATCCCTAGCGTAAAAATACCCATCTGGACATGTTGGAATAGTTTTTTTGGTTGCACGAGTTGCGGAATGAAAGTTGCACCACTTTGCAACTTTACACTACTTGCATCTGGAAAATTTTCCCTCCACTAAAAAATCATCACCATAGGAAAACACCTCCGAGATAGCAAAAAAAGAGAGAGGTTTTTGTAGATGGTCCTAACATGATCCCATAGCCTCAGAAAGAGAGTTTGTAAGCATCATGTTTTCTGAGAAATAGACCTTCAAAGATTACTACCTTTTAGCACTTTGGACTCTTAAGGGAAATCATCGGTCCAATGTAGGTCGGAGTGATTCGGCATATTTGGGTGCAAGAGAGGACCATCCCTAGCATAAACGTACCCATCTGGACATGTTGGAACAGTCCATTTGGTCATACGAGTTGCGGAATAAAAGTTGACCACTTTGCAACTTTACACTGCTTGCATCTGGCAACTTTTCCCTCCACTAAAAAGTCATCACCACAAGAAAATGCCTCTGAGATAGCAAAAACCAAGATAATTTTTTGTAGATGGTCCCAACACAATCCCATAGCCTCAGACGGAGAGTCTATAAGCATCACGGTCTCTAAGAAATAGACCTTCAAAGATTGCTGCCTTTTAGCACTTTGGACTCTTAAGGGAAATCGTTGGTCCAATGTACCTCAGAGTGATTCAGCATATTTGGGTACAAGAGAGGAAAATACCTAGCATAAATGTACCCATTCAGACATGTTGGAATAGTTCGTTTGGTTGTACGAGTTGTGGAATGAAAGTTGCACCACTTTGCAACTTTACACTGCTTGCATCTAGCAACTTTTCCCTCCACTGAAAAGTCATCACCACAAGAAAACGCCTCTAAGATAGCAAAAATCGAGAGAATTTTTTGTAGATGGTCCCAACACAATCCCATAGCCTCGGACGGAGAGTCTATAAGCATCACGGTCTCTGAGAAATAGCCCTTCAAAGATTGTTGAATTTTAGCACTTTGGACTCTTAAGGGAAACTAGTGGTCAACATAGTTAACTTCTTCACAAACTTGGTTTGAAGTAATTTCATTCTTTTTTGTGCATTTAAAATGGATTTTTAGGCCTTCCACCCTAAAAGTGACCTCTAAATAACTTTAAACACTTTAACTACCTCATTCTTATTCATTTATTTTGCAAACAAGCATTTTCATTCCAAGAGGCTAAGCTTTCATTTTTGCTTGTTGGATTGAATGCGAACCATGACACAACTTTCTTTTCTCAAAAATTGTTCAACATCATTGAACTAATAATTTACCACACATCTGCAGAGAAACAAAGGATTACTACAAACTAAAACACATTACACTTCAGTTCTCACTGACTTGATGTACTCTTCAACATCTCTCTTCTCTAAAAGCGACCTCTAAATCACTTCAAACACCTTAACTACCCTAAAAGCAACATCTAAATCACTTCAAACACCTTAACTACCTCATTCTTATTCATTTTTTTTGCAAACAAGCATTTTCATTCCAAGAGGTTGAGCTTTCATTTTTGCTTTCAAAGAAAAATCTTCCTATGCCACTATTACACTGCACAGGTAAACCAGGTTTTGTATTGTGGACCTAGACCTATATTAAGCTACCACTCTCAAGACCAATGTAATAATGATACAAAATAACTTTTGAGACTACAAGAAGACATCTGATAACTCTTGAGTGTACTAAAATAATTCTTATGATTTTTGAAGAATGTTGATAACACTACTCAGTTGTCTTATTTTTTCAATATCATACAAATTGAACCCTAGCATCAATAGACTTTGTCTATCAAGCTACCACAATTCAAGTTTCAACAATGAATATTTATCATGCATGTTTTAAATGACATTCAATTTTATGGCCGTTTTTTTGTTTATATGATGTTATGTGATATTCTAATCATAATTCATGCTTCTAGGCTGCACATATATATATAATTTTTACATGTTTTCTCCATTGTTTGGCCCCTACACCGCAAGTAAATTGCTGCATAGCATTTGGAATGAGGGGGCAGCAAGCCTAAGATCCCTTTAAAGTTTGTTTGAGTGCATTTAAAATGAACTTTTAAGCGCTGTACCCTAAAAGTGACCTCTAAATAACTTCAAACACCTTAACTACCTCATTCTTATTCATTTGTTTTGCAAACAAGAATTTTCGTTCCAAGAGGTTGAGCTTTCTTTTTTTCTTGTTGGATTGAATGCGGACCATGACACATCTTTCTTTTTTCAAAAATTGTTCAACATCATTGAACTAAGAATTTATCACACTTCTACAGACAAACATAAGAGTATTAAAAACTAAAACACATTACAATTTGGTTCTCACTGACTTGATGTACTCTCCAACATCTCTCTTCCTCTCACATGAAGAGTTAGAACTGCTTGGCCATGCCTTTGCATCATTAGGTAAGTTTTTCTCTTTTTGACAATGTCAAAAGCATGGCTGCATACAGATTAGGAAAAAGACCTTTACTTTTAGATTAGCAATGCATGGAAGATTCAAAAAGTATCCTTGATATTACAAAAAGGTATGTGTTTATACACTTCAAACGTGCAATCACTCTCAAGACCAATGTAACAATGATACAAAATAATGTTTGAGACTGCAAGAAGACATCAAAATGGCTTAACTCTACTCAGTTGGCTTATTTTTTCAATATCATACAAATTGAACCCTGGCATCAATCGACTCTGTATATCAAGTTGCCACAATTCAAGTTTCAACGATGAATATTTATCATGCATGTTTTAAATGGCATTCAAGTTTATAGTTTTTTTTTTTGTTTATATGATGTTATGTGATATTCTAATCATAATTTGTGCCTCTAGGCCGTATATATATATATATATATATATATATATATATATATATATATATATATATATATATATATATATATATATATATATATATATATATATATAATTTTACATGTTTTCTCCATTGTTCGCCCCTACCGCAAGTAAATGAACATAGCGTGTGGAATGAGGGGCAGCAACCCTAGACCTCTTTTAAAGTTTGTTTGAGTGCTTTCTTTTCATTTTTGTGAGTTTTGTGCCAAGTTTCCTCAAAGAAATGTGGTCTCATAGAATTCCATGACAAGCTAATGCAATTGATAGTCGTTCCTAGTTATTAGTTATGTAATGTGAAGTAATTACATAATTGCTTAGTTTGACTTTGTAAAACTATATTGTTATTGAAATTTTTCATCTACCAAATCTAGTTGTTACTTATACAATGTGAAGTAATGCTTTGAGTTTGAAAGATGTGAAATGCAATGTAATCAGCAATATGAATATAAACTACATAATATTTAACCATTCTTTTTATGCTATTGTACATTGATATTTAACCATTGCTCACTTGATTAAATTTTCAAAGAGTTTAATCATACACATGAGGAGGAAATTAAATTTCGATTGTCAACTTCTATATATCAAATTATCCAATAATCAAGTGTATGTCCATATACAAAAATGGCATCAATGCCAACTCAAACAAAGTTTTACAATATGTGGCATATGCCATCTCGGTATCTATTCAAATTTACATGCCAAAATGTCTATCTCATCCTAAACTACTGGTGGATCATCAAAATGGAGCCTCTTTGAAGCACTTGTTGGCTCTGAAGGTAGTTGCACAAGAAAAATTCAAACCACAATTGAGATTAGTTATACTATATAATTTAAAATTGAATAATTAACATAAAAATCAATATACATTGAATTATAATTGAACTCTAAAATTGAAATCTTGATTACCTGAAATATACGTCTCTTCGAAGGGTTAGGAGTCCTAGAATATACCCCTCTCAAAGAACTAACCAAACCAACTTTTGTAACGTCAATCTATATATGTGAACAAAAACATAAAATTGATCCAAGTTAGCATAGAATTGTCAGTAATAAGAACATATTTACCAAGCACAAAATAAAATAAACACATACCTCTTTAGGCTGATCTTTTTTTGTATCTCCTTTATGTGTTTCAACACCTCCTCCTTGAGGTGTTTCAACACCTCCTCCTTCAGGTGTTTAATACCTACTCCTTCAGGTGTTGTGACACTTATCAACAATGATGTATAGCTCACAACTGCCTGTACATAAAAATGACAAGTACATATGAAACTATGAATCTATGTCAATGTATGCATAATCAATAAAAGATCTTATAAATCTTAATTCAATCAAATTTGAGTTCAATTACCTTTCCCTTATCTAACATTGTGCCTCCATAGTTTGGAGAGCATCGCACCTCGCTCGCACTAGGTGTTTCCTACAAGCAGAGAATAAGAAAAACATATAAGTTAATATATAGTTTCATTAATGACATTTCAAATGACAAGCAAGTATATAGTAAAAAAATGTAAATGAGTGAGTGCGAAAATACATACTATGTGCATGTCGAGGCCAAATGAAATGGCCCTAAGGGTGCTATCAGTCACTCATGTGAGCTCCTCCTCGGACATTAACTATTAAATAGACCATGTAAATAAATATTAGTACTTGATACTATCTCTTATTAATATTCATTTAAAAAAAAATGCAAGTTATGAATTTACACCTTAAATGTTACCTATGTAACTATTCCAATGTCTGCCTCTCTAGCAGGAGAGGACTCTGTAGGGTGTGCTCCACTCCCCTACATGTGATCTGCTATAATCTCCACATCTTGGATGTCATAATCAAAAGTGTCTAATGGAAGCTTAGCAGGTTATACAATAGGACCCAAGCATATCTGCTGGCACGTATTGCAAATATGTGGACCCGAGGAGGATGATGCAGTAGCACTAGATCCATTGCCAACATCACCAGAATGTGGTTGAGCTACTAAAGAAGCATGGGAAACCAAAAGACCACTCAAAGAGTGAATGGCCTGGATAGTTTGTGTGGTTGCATCCTCTGTAATATTTGGATGTTGTACTAGAGGTGGCGGAGGAAGGGGAGGATGGGGAACATGTAGGCGCTAACTACTCTAACTGCCCTTGGCCTATCCTAGGGCATACCTCCACCAACACCCTGGAAGGGTTTAATGTCAAAGTAATTGACATGATGCCCTAACAAAAACTCAGTGTATAATTTTTTAATAAAGTAAAAAGGTACATCAAGATTATTGTTGGGTGGTTTATCAAAAACCATACACCAACGATCCCAAAAGTTATCTACTATGCCCCTATGCATGCACCATTTTATAGAAAGTTTTGGTTTGTTAACATTAACTGGCAAACCAGTGTTGGGGCTAATAAATAAAGAGGCTATTTGGGATTTTGTTATTTGGAGATTTTTCACATCATCATAAGACAATCCACATGCATAATATTCCCTCATGGTTTCTCGCCATGAATGAAAGGCATTATGTTGGGTGGAGAGGGTTTCTACATTTGTAATTATTTCTGTCAATGTGGTTGACATATGGGATAATCGAGGGATTTTCTTATAAACATCACAAATTCCCTCAATTGCTCCAATTTTTCACCAATTAAGTCTTCAATTGATGGTTGTGGAGGTGGTGGAGCATTTGGCATTTCTGCATTTTGATTCTCAACTGGTGAATTTTCATTCTCAACTGGTGGAATTTGTGCATTCTCATTCTCAACAACCATAATGCCTGATTAAAGTTAAAAAATAATTAATCTAATTAAAATTAGACAATATAAATGAAAATATTATAAAAATACCCTAGTTTTTTAAAAAAATTAAAAAAAAACCCTACTTTTTAACAAAAATCTATAAAATTCTCTAATTTTTAATACATATACATAAGCAACACTATTTTTAAATCAAAATCCATAAAAAACATTCATTTTTTTATCAAAATCCATTCTAAACTCAATTGTTTCATAAAAATTCAATCAAAACCCTATTTTGAAAAATCACAAAAACATTCATTTTTTATCAAAATCTATTCTAAACTCAAAATTTTCATAAAAATTCAATCAAAAACACTATTTTTTAAAAAAACCCACAAAAAACTAATTGAAATTATCCAAATCTAATTCAAAATTTAATCAAAGCAAATAAAAATCTAAAATCTTACCTTTTCAAATCGGATATTAGCGAAATCGGATATCCGTTATGCGAAGAACCTCCTCATTGTGCGCCTGCGGGTTGTTGACTGTCAAATGATTTTAAAACACCCACAAATTTTTTATATATATACTTTTACAAATCGGATATCCAATTTGTAAAACTAGGATTGGTGTTTGCTTTGGTGGTGTGTACTGACACCCAAGCCTAAAAAAAGTCAACACTGTATTTTCGCGTTTTTGGGTCGATGAAAGACGTGTTTTTTTCCTCATTGACACCTTTTGGCCCACCATGATCCTGCACATACCCATCTAATGTGTTTGTTCTCATTGTTTTGTAGGTATTAGGATTGGGGTTCGCACAGTAGCGAAACAAAATGAGAGCTAGTATGTATTGTCTTCCAGTCTTCCAGCCTTCAAATGAGAGGCAGAAAGAGGTTCTTATACTTGCAAGGGCAGAAAAGAGTTGTTACTTTTGGAATGTAACCGCTAGGACACATGTCACAGGGGTTAACCTTCCTGATTCCGCATTTTGAACTCGGGAAATGGGCAGGATGCTAGTGCGCCACGCAGCATTGTGCATTTGTCCAAGGCCTATATTCTCATAAAACATGTTGTCAAGATTTTGTTGCTCAGCCACTTGTCCTCATGGAATTAGAATTGTGAAATTCTTACCCATGGGATTTTGTCATTAATGTCTTAGGGTGTCATAAATGCTAGGAAAAAATACAAAAATATGTAATTGCCTCTAGGTGCAATTTTGTGATATTACAGTATGTAACTAAGTAAACCTACCTAGTGTATGTGAATACTTATGATATCAAGATTATTTTTACTTGGATATAAGATGACGCTATGTTTCAAAATTGAGTCTAATATAAGAGTGGATAGTTAGGTATCACTAATATTGTGTAGTTGATGGATGTCAAGGGTTATATATCATATCATATGGATTATTTAGATTTCACTAGTAGCATAGAGGTGAAGGATTTCAAGATCTATCCATGATATGATGTAGACACATTTATCCATGCTAGGGGATAACCATCATATCTAAGGATAAAACTAGCTATCATCAATACCATGGAAGTGACAAATACTAAGAGCTACCCATTGTATTATAGGACTTAGTTAACTTTCACCATTATCATGAAAGTGATAGATGTTGGGGGCTACCACATGCCAAGTTGGAATGACTTTCACCAATGGCATGGAGGAGATGGACATCAAGATCCACCAACTCAAATGGTTTAGTGAGCTACATGAATATTATTAATGGTCTTATGAGATGTGTGTTATTACACCTACACCTTACCAAGTGGTGCTTGCAAGTACTACATGGGATGCTTACCTATCATCACAACTAGTATAGAGAAGTGGATAAAATTATGGGACCCATAATGTAGTATGGGATGCACTAACATTCCTTTTTCTAGTTGGTATGCATTAAAATGATTTTTTTTAGTGAACCAACTAATGGAAAGATGGATGTGGTAGTGTCACATCCACTCCCTATTACTAGTTGGCCACTATGTATGTGTAAGGAAATCACTATGTACTTGTACAAAAATGGCCTCAAATATTGTGCATGTTGTTATACTTATGCCTTTGTTAGTGATGACAACAAGTAGCATGGGATGTTTGCTTTCCGTCATAGGTAGTAGTAGATTGGGAAAAGGATGGGACCCATAGTGTAATATGGGATGCATTGTCATTCCTTTTCTAGATGGAATGTACTTCTAGGATTATGTATCAGTGAACCAGGAGAAAGAGAAGATGATTGCAAAAAGGTTACAGTATCTACTTCCCTTTCCTAGCTAACCTCTATATGTACTTGTGGGGTTATTAGGTCATTCATATTGTGTATACATGTGTTAGGTACTTGATCTAGTCAGATTGTGTATATGTGATACATGCACCAATTATCAAATTACGTATATGGGTTACAAGAGTGAATTATTCATATTGTGTATATGTGACATATGCCTAGGCTAGTCATCATGTGAACCTAATATGTGGGTATAAAATAATCATGTATGAGTGTTGACACAAGAAATATCTAGCCGCAATGTGTATAAATGATGTATGCTTGAGCCAATCAATGTGTGAACTCGTGATGTTGGAATGATATGGTCCCTATGTGCTTTTGTGTGTGTTTATACAATAATATTGGCATAGAACCAATACTTGTTTGGAATGTGCTTCATATACTTATAATGTAATTAGATTAAATTGAAAGAAAAATCTTAATGAATAGTTCTAATTTAAAAGCAAGATCGAAGATCTCATACAAGAGGAGTAGATGAATTATTTGTATCTTTGGGGTATGAACTATGGAGCCTTTGATTTCCAAAAGGGGTCATACATTGGCAACATAATCATGAATGAACCCTTAAGGATTAAGGTATGGGTCTAAGAATGACCTTGACATTGTAAACTTACCACTTTATAGTGTAAGTGTATGAGTGGTGGCTTAGATTCATCTCCATAATTATGGTTGGACAAGTTATGAATTTGACACTTCTAAATTAGATGGAAGATGCTTGGTTGATTAAGTTGGTATAAACTTATGAATTAAATAAAAATAGTAGAACAACAGGTGGTTGTGACAAGAAGATTCTTAGCTCTAGCCTTATTGCTAGGCCACTAATTGTTAAACTACTCGATACTCTCAATTGCTTGTATAAATTACTAAGCATGCTCAATGAGTTGCTAAATTTGAATCTCTCTCTCTCTCTCTCTCTCTCTATATATATATATATATATATATATATATATATATATATATATATATATTCCCCTTACATATGCACAATACTTAATTTTTATTGGAAAAATATGTGATTACTAAAAATTTTAGGGAAAAAAATTGTTAACATAGAGCCCTAAATGCAATTTCATGCAAAAATTCAAACAAAGTTCGTGAAACCAAGATCTTGAAGAGACTACTCTTGGAAAATTGTTTAGGATCAACTGGTATATATTAAATGTTTCTAGATTATGTCTCAATTTTTAACATGGAAAAACACTTTAGCCTTGATTGTGAAGCAAAATTATTAGCCTTGTATGATATTCAATAGATATGTAAGACCAAGAAATAGAAAATAAAATATATCAACTATTAGCACACCCAATTGAGAATTGAGATTTAAGCCTTGAAGGCTTCTCTCCACTCATCCTATCTCTTATTAGGAGACACATTGAGTTAAAATATTATTGATAATGTTGAAGGTAAATAGTAAGGAATGCTAAAATAAGATAAATGTCTGTATCAAAATTAGAAAACCAAATTCATCACCATTATTAAATTTTGTTATAATATTATTGAAGTCGTGCCAAAAATAATAATTAATACTTTGATTCCATTAATTCTAGTATGATTGTGTTTGAGGTGGAGAGGTAGGGTTACATGTATGATAATTGTCCTAATATGCACCATTCAAAAGATGTCAATTTCCATGATTGTATGCCCCTTACTTTTCTAAGACAAAATAGCATAGAAAATGGAGTCCAATGCTATGGTTTTTAAAAACATAGATGGCATCAAAATTGTAGCCAAATGCTTAAATGATAATTTGTCTAAAAATACGATATTAATATAAAATTTTGAATTCTACATAATCCTAATCTCTAAATATTTCTAAAGTTTGTTGTAAAGATAGAAAAATCTACACAAAACCCATACAAATTATCACTACAAATGCAAACTATAGCAATGTGTCTCTATTTAGTTACAAAACTAAAAATCTTAATTTTTTAATGAGAAAGAAAGAAAAAATAAAAACAATATAGATTTTATGAGGTGGAAGTTTGTACAATCCATAGTTTTAAACTTCAAACTTGTTAAATATTTTTTATTACAATTGATTCATGATAAATAATATTTTAGTAATATTTAAATTTTAATCACAATTTAACTTAAAAAATCACACATATAGAAACAATTCAACTAGAAATAAAATATAGATTTTATAAATATTTAAATTTTTAAAGAAACAAACATTTAAAAAATTAAAGTTCCAACTATATGATCAATCATATGGAGGACTCCTACTAACTAATAATAATAGAGTATGCCTTCGCATTCCAAGGAGGGCTGGATAGACATCAAGAATAATTTGCTTGGGGATTTGACAGGTGAATCTAAATTGGCAATGGCACCAATAATTAATTGAATCTTTTGTAATATACCTTTCTGTAATATGCTCTTACAGGACCTCTTGCCTGAATAGGAAGACAAGTGGCATAACGTTGATTAAAATTCTCACAAGAAGGTTTTAAAAAATAGTTTTGAATTAGTGGCCGTCCACATTAAGCAACAGTCCATGATAACTGAGAAACTCCAAATGAGAAGATCTACACCATTAGAGGTTTCAATCAATGAAACAAACAAACTATACAACTTCCTTGGATAAAACAAGGAGCCGCTTTTCCAACCTAGTTTTGGTTGCTTATAGATATTCCCATGGGCATGCCCCTTGTTATATAACTAAACCAACCAACAATTCTCAATTAGCTAAAGAGGTTCAGAAAAGAATCACAGAGTTCTGAGTAGTCATGGACTATCAGGATATTGGAGAATCAGAAATGGAAGAGGAGAAGGTGACCCAGATGCTGAATATTGTGGTTGCAGTTGATGGAAGCCAAGAAAGTATGTGGGCTTGTGAATGGGCATGCAGAAATCTCTTGCCTGCTCATACAAATGTTGATAAACCCTATAAATTCACTCTCCTTCATGTTCGCTCCCCTCTCTGTGTTTCATCTGGCCCTGGTAAATAAGTTCGCTCCATTTCCATGTCCTCATGCAGATTTTTTGGTTATTAGATTTTTCTGCATCTTCAAGTTTTGTTATTGGAGTATGTATGATGGTGGTTATTGTGCTATGCAGCCTACATCTTGAGCACTGAGGTGATTTATCTACTGGAATTGTTACAATGTGAAGGCGGAAACCCAAGTTGTAACTGGGGAGACAAAGCTCAAGATCTGTGCTGCTGCACACCAGCTTGGGGCACATTTTCTAGTGATGGGTAGCCATAGCCATGGTCCTTTCATAAGGTAATGTTTCCCTTATGTCTCTCTCTGTGTCTTTGTTTCTCTGCCATTTGCCTACCCATTTGAGATTTTTATTTACTCTTCATTGATGATTTGCAGAGCAATCAAGGGAAGTGTGAGTGATTACTGCACTCGGAATGCCAAGTGCCCTGTTGTGGTTGTTAATAAAAACGTGTTTGAAGGATTGAAATGAAGATTGTACATTTTTGGCTTGCGAGATTATGTGTGACAACTGACATGTAAGGTTGGAAGAATTAAAAAATGATGAGGCCGCATGGACTGTAGATATTATATGGTAAAGACAGAAGCCTATTGGCAGGCTTCAAGTTTTGTACCTAGATTGGGGATTTGAGTGAATCAGAGTGATTTTCCCATTTAGAATTTGGGTATGCATCTTTTTGAATCGACGATATAATTAGTGACACATGTTGCATACCTTGTGGCTTGGTTTGGATCCAAGATGTTATCATACTCTTATGCACAGAGAGCAGAGCAAGCAGATTGATTGTTCTAAGTTTTTCATAGGAGAGCAGGATGTAACTGAGACTAAATAGATCTGGTCCAGAGTTAGACAAGTGAATCAATGTTTTACTTGACAGTCAGCCATGCAAGTTTTATTATATATTTACAACTTCATGGTTTAGTATTGGCTTTTTTTGTTGATTCTATTTTCTATATGAACCCCTTTTTGCTGGGCTGGTCTATACTGTTGTTGGGAAGTTATCTATACTGACCATGTTGGCTGTTAGTTGGGCAGTTTGTCTTTGTAGTGTACTCCCTGTAGCTGATATTGGCCCCAGTTTGCCCTGAGAGGCTTAGATAAGATTGTTTTGTGTTTATTTTTCAATCAATGTTTGGATTATACTGATCTATCATCGGGAAGAAAAGAGGTGAAAAACTCATGTCTTAGTATGTTTTGTAAATTGATGTTTGTTTAAACTAAATCTGTAATAATATAAAAATATATATTGATGGCTCTAGGAAAATTCACCGCCAGCAATTCACCCCAAGAAAATTCACCACCATGACAAATTCACCACAAAGAAAATTCACCGCCACTGAAAATCCATCGCATTAACTTCAAATTGCTGGTGGTGAATATCTTTGAGATAAATTTGTCATGGCGGTGAATTTTCTTGTGATGAATTGTTGGGGTGAATTGAGGTGAATTTGTCATGACGGTAAATTTTCTTACAGTGAATTGTTGACGGTGATGCCATATATTAACACCATATATGGTTGCCCAGATAATATACAGCCCTGTAAGGATTTTAGTGTTTAGAATAATTAGTACTGCATTTGCCCTATATTTCTTTATTTAAAAACAAAAACAAAACTATATGTAAGCCTGGGCAACAGAGCAAACGTGATTTCGGAACTAATCGGCCAGTTTGTCCTCTGTAGACCTGTTGAAGACATGCATTGTAAGCAATGAAGGAGCCAAGGTCAATATGGAATGAGTTTCTCTCAAAGTTTGTGGTTCCCTCATATTTGAGAAACGCTGCGCATGACAGAAGCCTATACCCAGGGGAAACAAAGGAATGAATAGCTTTAAAGCCCATTATGGCAGCAAGGAGCAAGATTTCTCGAAAGTTTCCAAGGCTAATGGATAGCAATCAGATATATTATTCCGTAAGGGCAAGGTATCAACTATATTCTTCAGAATTCCCAAAGGCAAGTCCCAAAACACCATTGAAGGACTAGTGCGAAACTGGACAGAACGTCATCAGGTTCCTTCAAATTTGAAATAGAGCCTTTATAAGGTTATTTTACTCGACAGCAAGGAGAGGTTAAAACTCATTTTCACCATCTGATTGGCGAATAATCTCAGGGCCACAAACAAAACACAGTGATACCTGATACTCGAATTAAAATTTAGTAATAATCTCTTAACATATTGTCTGAGAAGTCAGTGATCAAGCTTTTATTCAGTTTAACGTGGAAATAATGAAACTTTTGTTTTAGTCGGAGCAGTGGATAAAATCTTTCACTCTATTGGCAGCTTAAATCGTCATCAAGCTTCTTGATGATGCCAGGGATAAAATTACCTGGAAACATTCACGTACATCTGGAATACTCTGATTCACTCCGCACATCAGCTGAATGAATTGCTCTTAAAAGAGGCCCTTACATGGTTTTGAGTTATAATCAGAGTCGGTATTTGTTTGCCCTTCACATCTTTTTTCTTTTGTTGGAGGGTTTAATACTACATAATCATTTAGTTATCTAATAGGAATCAGGAATCTTAGGCTAAAACTTCTTTGGTTGAGAATCAAGGACCAAAGATATTTATTCCATCAAAATTGTCCAAGGCACGATTCCATCGTTATCTCTCATGGTGGACTCATTCAGAATCATTGAACTTCCCCAACAGATCACTGACCTTACAGTACACCTCTAATGTTGAATAACCAGTGTAGATAAACAAATTTCAAAAACAGAATTGAAAACACAAGATTTAACCAACGAAAACACAAAATATCAGATATACGTGGTTCACCAATTTTAACTACATCCACAGAAGCAGGGAAAATCTCTTATATTAATATCACTGTTTTTGTATACATAGCAACAAACTTTCAATTGTGCCAAAAAAATAAAATAAAATGATGATGATTACATTACCCTATGATTTTTAACAAACCTTCAAACGGAATACCAACAGGTCAAACAAGTGGAGGGAAAAAGGGGTGACCATTGGACTTCATATAACCAACATTTAAAAAGTGATTTTCATGCTGAAATCCGACTATATGCACTATCATACCTTATTTTGTTAAATACAAAATCTTTTAACAGGTGAATTCCTTAAAGAAACACCATTTAACCTTTTGATGTAAACTTAAATTCACACATATGTAATTCTTAATCCACTATAGACCGAGGCTGGAGCTGAGTAGACACGAAGTGCCTGTTCATAGAGCAATTCAAAACTATAATTGGGTTTCTTAGCACACTTAGGGTCATCAAGGGCAGACTCCGTTAAAAACTGTTTTTCTGGAAGCTGCAAAACTAAAGATCTCAGTAAGTGCTCTTGTTTATTGGAGGTCCAAATAACAGAGGACAGCTTTGAAAAACTTAGCAATAACATTGATTAATAGATTAAGTTTCTACATTCTATGATAATTAAGTGTTAAATTTCTTTCTTGTTGCATGTATATCATTTTCATGATGGATCATAGAGTTTGATACGAAGCGTTGATTTAAAAAATTCACAATTTCTATCTTTTAACTTCGAAATTTTTGCAATTTTAAGAGCAACCTTATCAGAGACAACGAAGTGGGGATAATCTACTGGAGGCAAACAAGTGACCACCGTGCTATGTCACCTAATGGACAAGGCAACTTCAAGAGGCAACTTCAAGGGAGCAGGTTGAGAGGGCAAATCTAGAGGGCAATCCTAGAAAGCAAACATAAAATGACTTTAATAAATTAAATCATATTAATTAATTTTTGAATTAACTATTTTTTAAATCCAAAATCTTATAGAGCATATAGGTGTCCATGTCTTAGTGAATCTAAAAGTAATAGGTTTATTTAATTCTCTTTAAAAAATTACATATTATTATCTTGTGCAAATGTAAACAAATATTACACCATAGTCATAATATTGTCTAATTAGCCATTAGATATTGAAAGGCGTAAAACTTACAATTTCACATGGTATGTATTAAAGAGTGAAATACGTACAAATTAAGAGTTTGGGTAAGTGATGTCTTATGCTAGAGACAAGTGAAATAGTAGTTATAGATATATTATTTTCATAGTTTATAATAGTGAATTCAAAAATTTGTGGATTAAAATTGTGAGATTTTGTATCAACATTTCATATCATGTTCTATGATCCATCATCAAAATGAGAGAACAAAATAAAGAAAGATTGATTTTCTATCATAATCCCAATAATAGATCACCAAGTGTGATCCAAAAAATTGATAAAAAACTATTACATAGTTTTAATCTAGAAGTTTTTTAATTCAAAAAATAGTTGTCTTAACTCCTTTGTGTCTTCAAAGTGAATACAAAAAGGATGATTTATATTATTGGAGGGTTTTTCTCTCTCCAATTTTAAAGAGAAAACTTGCTGCAAATTTTTATATATAGTTGGTTATTTTCTTGAAATTGTTAATGGGATGTGAGTAACATTATGAGATATAATCTATTACTTTATAAATATTTTTTATTATGCATTTATGTAATGTATTTTAATTTTTTTGATGACTTAATATATTAAATCCTCATATTTTTTATATTATGTGCAAAGCTTTGGATTTTACAAACCTTGTGTTGTCAATTCTTGTGAATGGTCTTTGTAGTAGTTACACTTAAATCTAATTTTAAAGAAGATTGTAGGTTTTTAAAGTGATCATTTTCCTTCATTACATATGTCATTCAAGTTTTTATTTTCATACGAAAGGAAGAATTCACATTAATTTTTATTCATACTAAGTTGCCTAAGCAATTCTTTGTAGTTACTCCATTGTAAGTTACCCACCTTTATCTTCTATCTTCTTTCCTTTGTATTTTCCTTTTTTTACTTTCAAATTAAAAGTACTTAAAAACCCTATCATACAAGGGAGTTTCATGTCTCAATCATAGAGGAAAATCATCTATTCAATGACGATTTCTCTCATTGATGTAAGTTTATGCTAAATTACATATTAGGCAAGTAAAAGGGATAAGTAAATAAACCATGAGCTAAAAATATACCAACACATCCACAATATTACTTCAAATCTAACATATAAAGAAGAGACTACCCACTTTGTACATGTAACAAACCCATCCACATTATTCTCATAGATTGGGAGAGATAAAGATAAATGGTTCTCTTAAAAGTAACTGAGGAGTCTTTACTATTGGAGTCACCAAGAGACTCACAAGCTCGCAAGATTCCTACAAAACCAAATAATCCTTCTATAGAGAGATTAAGAAGAAAAGGCGAGGATATCAATACTCATATAAATGTGTGTAAAAAATGCAATATACTCCTAGTATATGTAGGCCAAAGAAAAAGAAAAAAGGTAGGAATAGATGACTGACTAATCCAAAGTGGTGACAAATTTGGACATACTTAGAACACGTTTGAGGACACATGTAGTGCACACATGAGATGAGAAAAAGAAAATGTCCAAGTGAGCTTAAGCACTAATATGAATAGGAAACCTAGGTAGATATTAAGTAGTTACCTAAAACCATTGTTCACATTAACACCTCCCTTAAGTGATACTTAGGGAGAAAGATAACAATGAAAAAATAGGTCAATAAATAAGCTTGATGAGGTACACATGTACAATAAAGTTTAGACTCACAAATGGGAAAAGGAAGAAAACCCTTTGGGAAAAATATTTTCTCTAAAAAATACAACAAATAAAAATGAGGACTCAAGATGACCCCCCAAGGAAAACTTCCTTCACCCCAAGCATATGTCACAAATCAAGATAACGAGGAGATGCTAAAGGTTTAGGGAAGATGTCTGCAACCTATTCCTTAGTAGAAAAACACTCTAGATAAGGAAATAAAACCATCATGGATGAACTATTGAATGAAATTTATGTGTATCTTAATGTGCTTTGTCCTCTAATGTTCCACTAGGTTGTGACGAATATGGATTACACTTTGGTTATCACACCAAAGAATATTAGGATGATCAGTTGGTGGACCAAAATTTTCCATGAGCTATAAAATTCATAGAATCTCCTAGTTGGAAAGTACTACAACTTAATACTCAACTTTGATGGATGATAATGCAATAATGGATTGCTTCTTGTCAGACCACACTAGACTAGAACTAAGGTAGAAAATAAACCTTTAAGTGTATTTCCATGAGTCAACATCACTGACACAATGTGAGTTAGTGAAGCCTACTATCTAAGAAGTTCTTAGTGAGTATTGAATGCTAGATGTGTAGTTCCCTTAATGTACTTCCAAATATACTTGATTTCCTTCCAATGATTCTCATGAGGATCATGGGAGAGAAGCCTAATATTGAAAGTGATATCAAAATGTGTCGGTTTAATAGAAAATACTACCATCTAATCATCTATACAAAATAGTATCAACATTGTGTGGTGTACTTGTGATAATCAAAGTGACTCCAAATCGAAATGGTGTGGGAGTGGGATTACAATTAGCCATACTAAAACTAATGAATAAATTTAATGGCATAAGTGACTCAAAATTGAAATGGTGTGGGAGTTGGGATTACAATTAGCCATAATTTTGTGGGATTACAATTAGCCATTAGCACTTTCTATTATATCACCTCTATCATCTCAACATGCAACAACTCCACTCCACCATGTATCCCATCCAAATTCAGGTCCCATCATTAATAATCATGTACTCAACACATCTTTCCTTTCCAATATTCAAACTTTTCGGACACATGTCATTGATCCAAATAACTCTTAATACGACACAGATACCCGTAGCACCTCCATTTAATTATATTATTTCAAATTATTTTCCATGTAGCTACATGATGATGCTCAATTCACCTCGCACATGCCACCTTTCCATCACGACACACTTTTAGGTACTTTTCTTGTTATTAATTATGATTAACATTTAATCCTACTAATTTTCTTGAGACTTCACGATCATGCACACATTAATATTTATCATATCAAATATCTTCAATGCTTTGCAATTCATATTCTTTGTCCTTTCCTTACCTTGCTATTTGAGGACAAATAGAAAACTTAAGTTGGCAAGCGAGAAAAATTATTTAGTTATCATTTCCAAATTTTCTTGTGTTAAAAAATTTAATAAAGTTGCGTACAAGCCTCAATTTCCTTTGAAAGATAGAAGAATTTGCAGATACAAAGCTGATAGCATTCAAAAAGCAAAAAGTATACTAAGCACTAAGAAGAAGAATGCATATTTTGAAGCAGAATTTACTTAATAGTGAATACAAAACTACAAAATGGGAGGCGAAATTGTGAGGAGAGAACTAACAATGCATAATTTAATATTAGAAGACCAACAATGTCTACCAATATTTCAGCAAGTTGGGTGGTTAAATTATTTTCTTCGTCTAATAGAATATAATGAAGTTATGACACATTGCAAGATAATGAGGCTACAATTAAAGGGTTGAGAGTAGATGCCTTGAAAAGAGCAGCAATAGAAGTTTTGGGGTTTCCCAAAATAGGAGAAGAATTCTCAGTAAGAGTTGATGCAGTCATAGCAAGGAATGATTTCACATGTTTAGGGGATAATTTGGACTCCTTTGCATAAGGTACAAAAATGCTTTTCTTGCCTTAGTTATGGGCTTTTGTTGCCTCTTATATAGTTAAGTATTTAGTCTAAGATGATAGGTAGTCCATTCTATATATAGTAGTGCATTTTAAAATTTTGAGTCACCTATGCATCAAAAGTTGGAGAATGTTCCCAATTTCCTGTATAATTTATTGAAGAGGATGTCAGTTGAATACAAAAGAAAAATGAATCAATATGCTTTGTCACACTATTGTTTAATCACCCTATTGATCAAAAGGAGTCTAAAAATTTAGTTCCCTAATATGTCTTAGGAAGAGTTTTTAGCTTACAACAACATTAATAATATTCTTATGAGGCCTAGGGTAGAGGAAATAAATAGGGGACAAGAGGTGAATGAGCCTTCTTTGACTACAAAAGAGGAACATATACCCTCTTCTTCACCCGTTGCATCACTTTCCTGCAACATTGGTGAGCAAACAAAGCTAGAGGTGTATGAGACAACCCACAACTTCTAGGGAGCAACACGTAGCACAAAAGGAATAAAAAACCCCTGCCTCTACTAGAAGCCCTTCTAAGCCTCAAAAAGAAAGGGTTGTAGTAGATTCTAAAATAGACTTACAAAAGGAAAATGTGCCCAATGATCAAAAACATTCTAAAACATTTCAATACATGTATTTGAGCAACATCTTAGACTTTGACTTTGAAGACTTGTTTATAACTAGCAAAAAAGCATAGACCCTGAAATAGCCCAGTTTCTAAATAAGGATTTGCTTTGCCTGTCGAGCCTAATGAAGAGATATTCTTGAAAAAAGAGGAAGAATTTTTCTTAGAAGAGAAATAAGAAAGAAAAGAATTGCAAGAATTATTATAAAGGATAAAGGAATTGGAACAACAACTGAAAGGATATCAAAAAAGAGAGAATGGATTGGATAGTAGGATTCAGAATTGGAGAAAATATTGCATGCTTTTGAGTAGCAAGGGTCAGACTTGGAGAAATTAACAAAATTGGCCATTTTTTAGATCAATAAAAGAACTCCACAACTTGTGAACCAAAATGCACCCCAAGAATACCTACAACCCCTACTATGGTTACCCTTGGAATTGAGTTATGGAATAAAGTAGAGGATTTTTCTCAGTTATAAAAGAACTAGGAAAAAGAAAAAATAGAATTGATATCAACCCACAAGTTGGAGAAACTCAAATGAAGGATGTATAAGTTAGGAAATTAAAAGTAAAAATGGAAGAATTAGTTGATAAAACGATCCAACTCCCGAGGTACAGACCACTTGCTAGGTTTACAACCTATATTTGTAGAAGCTCTTAAGTTTACAGTTTAGTAATTTTATTAGTGACCACCTAGTTTCACTATCCTCACCTAAATTATGTCTATAAGCACACCAATAGGCCACCCCAAATGTGCAAGACCAACTATGTGAATTTTACTTGCATAATTTAGCCATTCCTTATGAATCTTCTTGGAACCCACTTATATTTTGTGGGATATGTTCAAATCAGGGAAATGGCCTTATTTATTAGGAATGAAAATCATAGGGAACAACTGCATAGAGCTTGTAGTGAAAGCGAGAAGTCATTTTCCCTCCTTATCATAGTAGAGGAAAAAAAATCTTAGAGGGATGATAGAAGAATGGATTGAATTGGTGGAGAGAAGATGGGTAGAGAAATATTTTGGAATGTGAGGAGAAGGACTATAAAATGTTTCAAGAACTTGCAGTAGGAACAAGGAGAGAATCACTTAACTTCTCTCAAGATAGATGGAAGGAATTAACACCGAAATTGAAAAATAATGAACCCCATTTAGTCTTCAACTACTTGGCAACAATTAAGAGAGCTCACAAATATGTCACTACCTCCCTTGAAAATAATATCACTTGTTTCCCTTTAACTTTCCATTCTCTTGTTTCTAGATCCACATTGGACAAGAAGAAGAGAGGAGATAGGGGCAATAGAGCGGGCTAGATAGGAGAAAATAACAAAGAAAAAAGGGTCCTACATGAAGTAGGGTGAAGGGATCGCTAGTGTAGTAGATTATAGGAAAGTTGTATTGCAATACAATTAGAGACCCTAAGTTTCTTGAGGACAAGCCAGAAGCCAAGTTGGGGAGATGATGAGCCATAAAAATGTCTAGTTCCTTGCTTTAGTTTTATGCTTTTTATCTCATTTTTTCTAAGCTTCAAAAGCATTTCTAAACCTTTCTATATGCTTTAAATATTTAAAAAGTATTGAAGATGATATGTTATATTAATGAATGAATGTGTGGTATTTGAATTTCTATGGGATTTAGTATAATTTTATTAATTATAGTTGTTAATAATGAAAAATTCCTTGGCAATAAGAATAACCCCCTATAGTCAATAACCTGTCAATTCATAATAAAAGGATTGTTAACCCATAGTAGAAGGATATCAATTCAACATATCTAGAGGAGGTGACCAAATTCAACATGTGTGTATTTCTTGAAGATGATGATAATGGTCCGAGGATGTGAACACAAATATTTATGTGTCATTCCATCCCTTCAATAAATCATGGAGGAAGAAGAGACATAATCTAACAAGGGATAGAAATATATTAAAGACTACCTTGTTAGGGATGTTCTCCAATTATAATAGTCCTCTTAATTACTGTATAGTCCTTATCATACTTTTCTACTCTTTCTCCCACTTATTGTTATCTTTCTATTAAATCAAGCCCTGGTCCTCTTCCTACATTTTTGGGAGAGTCGATATTTGCTCATAATTTGTTTATATTTTTTGAATAATAGGACTCTCATAAACCCTATATATGGGGATACTCTTGTGAGATACCTACTAGCTATATTTTTGCATGAAATTAGATTGAATATCAAAAATTTTATACTATATTATGAAGCACTGTGTATGTTCAAATTACAATAAAGAAGGATACTTCAATTGCATGATTTTTTGAGTTAGCATTTAAAGGATACAATTATGGATCACAGTAGCTCAATCAAGGGCCACTTGAGGTACTAAAAAATCCATGTTAGCTTAGATGATTAGTTATATTGTGAATTATAATATTTAAATTATAGTTTCCAATTTACATTACGTTGAATGCTATACTATGATTTTAAAATTGAAGTTTTTGATTTACATTTTATTAAATTATAGTAACTTGTGATTAGTTGAATTAGATCACGTTGCAACATAGAGAGGCACTAGTTACGGACTATGAAAAGATAAGTACTCATAGTAGTTCCTAAGGTCATTAAGAGTAACTAGTAATTGCTTACCTTGTTCTTTAAATAGGAGTTAATTTAAGTTAGGAAGATTTTAAATGAATTTAATCTTTTTCAATTACATGTACTCAGTCAAATAAGAAGTCTAGGATTCTCAAATGCATATATAGTACCAACATCATCTCAAGCTTACAATTCCCTAGTTGATAATTTAATTAATCCCCCTTTTGAATAATTAACTACTTAATTTGGGGTAGGATTTTTAGGTTTGATGAGTTGCATGTATTCTATCTACATTAGTTAATTAGACATAAGGGGAAGCTCTATAGAGTCCAAATAAGGTGACATGAAAAAGTGAGATGTCTCCAAAGTGAGCTTAGAGTAGTGTGAATATGACCCTCTTAGATAGGGTACAATCTAACTAGTTTAACAATGTCTCTTTTCACACTAACACCCCCTTAAGTGAAACAAAGGTAGAAAGCCAAACACTAAAAAATATGAGTCTTAACAATAAGGCTTGATAAGGTACTCGTGTACACTAATGATCTCTCATAAACAGATAAAAAGAGAAAACTTAGTGGAAACAAAAACCGCTTTGCAAAAGAGAGAAATTAGAACGAAATACCTCCTAAAAAGATGTCCCATGAAGATAGGAACATGAAAATACAAAGAACTCCTAAAGCATGTCAAAGCTATAAAATTTTCCAAAGATGATGGTGTTTGTTAGAATCAAAAAACCTCTAAAGAATGTAGATCAAGGTAGGAGATACAAAAAAATAGGATGAATGAACCTATAGTACATTACCCAACCATGAATACACATATGACACAAAGGAAAAACACACTTTGTGAAGTTGAAGATGCAAATAATATTATGATCAATGAGAAAAAATGAACAATGCACCACTGACACATAGTACACTACTAAAATGTACATGGTGCTCTACATAAGTACTAAAATATCACAAATAATGATCAATTGAAAAATTTCCCCATAAGAGAGATAAAGATAGAAGGTCCACATGACCCCCCAAAAATTAGAAGGTTGATTCATTGATTTATTGAAACCAATGAAGCATTAGCATAACATTGTGATAATATCCCCTTAATGCTGAGAAGAAATAGGTATAGGTAGGTCAACTAAAATCGGGCACAAAAGTGTGCATATAAATGTAGAAGTAATATTAGGTCTAATATGATGTACAAGCAACTAAAAAAGGTACACAAAAATCCAAGGAACACATGCATGGGGCAAGAATCACTAGGATTCATTATTGTGATGAAAAGAATGAAGGCACTACATAGCCTCCCATTACACTTTATAATTTAGTGCATGTACAAAAGAGGCACATTAGATGTGTGAAATTCCAAGTTGATGTCATGGGGTCAAAAATGAAGACATAAACTAAGAATGCCTTACAAACCTCAAAAAATGACAAAAACATGAAAATGAAAACCCCATTATTGAAAACATGATCCGCACCAATTTTTTTATAGTGATATGACACTTTATCTTAGTGTATTTATAGTTTCCACAAAGTGAATTTGATGTGAAAATCCTTAAAAGATGTATATTTATAATTGAAAATTCTAGAATATATTCAAGAAAAACTATCATCACAATTGTGTAGAGCTCAAAAAATTAAGTAGGTTAAAAAAAATACCCAAAAAGAAGTTTGTATGAGCCCAAATGAGCCCTCTGAAGTTCCAAAAATAAAAACTATGCAAGGTGACCTCTAAGAATTACTGATTTTAGAGAAAACCATACATTGTAGTAAAAAAATGAGGACACATATGAAAGAAAGGAAAAACACACTTTGCATCTATAGGTTTGTATAGAGGCAGATACATTCTCACTCAGGTGGATATGCTCACAGAGGCAGATACACTTTGCACTTGGGTAGATATGTTATCACTTGAGCAGATCCATTAACACTTGGGTGGATCCATTAACACTTGGGTAGATTAATTATCTTTTGAGAAGCTTTGCAAACAATTGGGTAGATCTATTATGTTTTGGGTGGCTCTGCAAAATTTTGGTAAGATCTATGATCTCTTAGGAAAATACATAATAATTTGGGTGAATACATGATCTTTTAGGTGGTTTTGCAAATAAATTTACATAGGGGCAATTTTTCTCTACTCTTCAGCGATTTTGAGTATCCTTAGGCAATTTTTCTTTGTTTTTGGGTGATTCTACTCTTGAGGGAATCTATGACAATTCAAGGGAAAATTCACTATGCTCTTGGGTGACTATGCTCTTTGCATCAGTGACTACGTAAGATATAAACAATCTCCTTTAGGTAAAATTTTTACATTTCCCCTCATCTTTTGGCTTTCCCAACCCCCTTTTGGTTAAAATTAATTTTATTTTGATCACTTTTGGTATCTAATCATCTTGTCATGAAGCTTGATATAATTTTCCAAAGACAATGATCATAAAATACTAACATATCTTCTACAAGTTCATGATCAAAGACATTTTTATCACTAATATATGCACACTTCAGTTTCTAAAGGTTCAATTTATTGTGTGCTTTTTTGGTATCATTTGTTAACATATTCTCTCCCCTTGCACCATTCAGTGAGCCTAAGGATCAAAAATCACAAATAGATGCAAGTCTTGTGTTGTGTATACTTAGGAGTGCTAGTTTGTGTGTATGCTCTCCTTGCACTTCGTGCGAGCTTGGATATCATAAATTCCTAGCATATCCTTCCCTTTAGGAGGAATTTTTGGGGATTTCATCACCCCATGGAATGACCTCAACCATGTGAACCAATAGGGTATATAAAGGGGGGAGAAAAAAATTTGCACCTCAATCTAGTCACATCATGTTTAGCAAAGCTTTGTTGTTTGGGTGATACCAAGATAGGAGTGCGAGGTTGGTGTGAATGACTCATATGAAAATCTCAACCCACACTTGTGACACACTAGTATTCACAGTTGTGCCTCACATACCCTCCTGGTATTTAGAGGATGCACAAGATCACCTGTTTGAGCCTAGCATAAAACCTTTCAATTGTTGCTTAGTGTGGTGCAAGGAACATTATCATGCTCGAAGCTACTCACCATATATCTACTTGAGTAGAGATAGAAGCTCTTTGGGAAAGGTCTTAGAACCTCCAAAGAAAGGGAAAGGGTGAGCACTTGTGCAACTAGATCCCTATCTATCAACTCTAGAAAGAGAAGTGTTTCACACTAATCTTGGGATATTAGCCTTTAGCTAATGGGGCTACACTAAGTTAACATACCTACTTGATTAATCTAGTCTTGTGATTTTTGATGTGTCTTATTGTGATTACCAGTGCATATCTTCATTCTATCCCATCATCATCCATCTTGTGTTTTTTTTTTATTGCAATCTTTGGTCCCTTTTCCTTCTCACTTTGCTCTGCACTTGGATGGATATGATCTCTATTGGGTGAATCGCCTTTTTATTGGGTGGATCTACCCAGTTAGTCATCTCTAGTCTTTTTCTGGTCACCCTTGGGTGAATCCACCTTGTTCTTGAGTGGATCCACGTAGGCAATCACATCCCCACTATGTCTAGTCACTCTTGGGAAACTCTTCTTTGCACTTCGATGGATCCATTCTCTCTTGGGTGAATCTACTTTGTTCTTGGGTATATTTTCCTAGGTATTCATGTCCATACTCTAGTCATATTCATCTTTTGGTGAATCTGCTCCTTCTTGGGTGAACCCACCTTGGCATTATTGTCAAATCCATTATTCTATGTTGGGGGATTCCGCCTCTACTTGGGTGAATCCACTTTGTTCTTGGGTGATCTCTCTCTTGGGTGATTTTGTTTCCTCTAGTAAAAATATATGTTGTTCTTGGGTGGCTCTGTAGTCCATACAAAATCCATATAGCAAATCCTTCCTATCATGGTTATCCAATGTCCCCCTGAGTTCAAAATCACAATCAAATAAGTTTTTCACTTCATATCCAGCTCTAAACAAGCACTTTTGTCTCATCAATCCACCATAAAATTATTCAAAACACCATCCCCTTTGAACAAGGATTTATCTAAACCCATCCTATCAACATCCAAATCATCCAAAATCCAAAATCTAATTGATGCTTTCTTGGGAAAATTTTCTATCCCAAGTTAGTAATCTCTCAATCAAGTTATTTCACCTCGAGCTAGAGGTATTTTTGCATCAATATCTTCTCTTTTTTGAGAACTTAGCCTATCTCATGTAGGAAATCCCTCCAATTAAACTTTGACATAGGATCTCAACCATAGTTGAGAGGATATTATCATTTCATCCATCCCTACAATCACCTCATCAATTTAATTGCATCCTTGAACATTAGGAGGCCCTCCCACCATATCATCAAAATAATCCTAATCTAAGCTTAAACTAGATCATAATCTAAGCCTACTCTAAATCCCAACTTGAGATTTAGAACATTGATATCTAAGATCTTCTAATATTGAAACAATTCTTATGATCCCTTCTTCCATGTTCTTCTAATCCATTCCATTTACCTTATAATCATATATTCTCATTTCTTACATCCATGCCCATCTAATCCAACATCATGAATCCTTACCCTCCCCTAACAATACCAAAAATAGTAATCAAGGAAATTCTAATTATATTGAGGATGATGATGAAAGTCTTGTTGATCAAGACAAGTATGAAATAGACCCCTTTGATGCCATCATTACTATAAATATTTCCCCAAGCATCTTCCAAAATCCAAGCAATCATCCAAACTATCCCATCATGCCTCCATGCATACCCATTAGAAATCCTTATACTACCTTTGAAAAGGGAAGTCAATTAGATCCCCCATCCACATTTCCATCTTATCCCCTATCCACATCTCCCTCTTATTTAACACTCATATCTCCCTCTCATCCAATATCCATACCTCCATCTTCTCCCCTAGTCATATCTCAACCTTCATATTTACACAAAACTATCACCTTCATCCCTAATCGAAATCCACCATCCCATTATCCCCCAAACCATAATCTTAATCCTCCAATCCATGATCCCAATCCTTCATCTACTCCTAATATTTTATCCTATCTCAATCCACCATCCATTTCCTCATATCTCAACCCACCATCCACTTCCTTCTACCTCAATCCACCATCCACGTCCTCATATCTCACTACACCTTCCAATCCCTCATACCTTAATCCTCCCCCCAATCCATCATACTTCCATTATCCATCTAATTTTGATCTCCCCACTACTCCTAATCCTCCACCTACTCTTAGTACTCCATTCATTCCCAACCCAACATCTAATCCTAATTTTCCACTCCATAATTCTAATCATCCCACTACTCCCCCTCTCCCATCTAACCCTAATCCTTCACCTATTCCCAACCCTCCACTTAAGCCTAAAATATACAATTATCTCATTATATATGTCATCCAAGGACTCCTAGCAAAGAAGTCATCACCAAATCTGCATCCCAAAGTGGTGGAGTCATTTCAACCCACTCCACCAATTATATTCATTAGTGATAAGTCCCTTCTCCATATTTCACCTATCATTCCTCTTCCCACCCCTAACACCATCCAAACCATTAAAGCCATCAAACCCATCAAATCCATCAAATCCTTTTCTCCTAATCCTAGTATTGTCTAACCCATCAAAACCACCCAATCCCAATCCCCATCTCCTACTCTTATCATTATCCAAACCCAACCCCATGACCCCCATGACTCATCTATCCTTATATCTACCCCATATGAGGATTCCATCCAACACTCCTCCACCATCCCACCAGCCACACAAGTTGAAACATGCCAAGACATTGTTCCAAAACATACCAATACATGCCCTCATCCAAATCAAGATCCTACCATCCCATCTAATCCTTCTCATAATCCCTTATCATCCCCTCGTCAAAATCAAGATCCTACCATCCCACTTAATTATTCTTATGATCCCTTATCACCCCCTCCTCCAAATCAATCTCCTACCATCCCATCATCTTCGTGTCATGATCCTTTATCAATGCCTACCCACACGATCCCAATACCACCTCATCCCCTTAGTCTTCTTACATTCACCCATGGTGTTTCTCTTGCAACAAAAGAATAAATCATATCCGTCACCCGTCCTCCTCCACCTAATAATGGACTCGCATCATGCTTCCAAAATAATAAGCATCCTACTTTTAAAAAAAATCTCAATACCATGAACTATCAAGGAAAAGATTAGGCCTTCATGACCAAGGTATATTAGATTCCATCCATATTAATCAAATTTCATGTGCACAAGGCCTTGGATATATATTAAAAGTCTCACAATCCAAAAATGTTGCTACAACATTCATACATCCTAAGTGAGCCTCTTCCAAAAGAACAATGTCAGGTGCTTATCATCATTCCTCCCAAACATTTGTTTACATCCCTCCTCCTCCATCATACACACCTAAAAAAATTATTGTTATCCCTCCATCATCCAAATCCATTTTAGGTCCTTATGCCCACAATCCCCCATCACACATCCTCCATCTACTACCCTTATATTCCAAAATCCCACCCTTCATCTCATATCATTCCTCCCCTCATCCATTGACCACCTATCCTTGTCACACATCATAAACATTCCACTCCAATCATCCCAAATCAAGATCAACAAAGGAACACCTCTATAAACATCATCCAAAATACTTCATCCATGTACCATCTCCAAAATCCTACCACTATCACCCCATTCATATTCTTTCCATATCATCCATCTCCCTGCACCCATACCATTTCCATTGGAAACAATTTGGATGCTAAAATAAAAATGTATGCAACCAAACATCCACATTGATCTAAACATCACCCAATCCCCTAAAAAATACATGAGGAAGAAAATAAAAATCCAATCCAAAATCCAAATCAATCCCAAAGGCCACAAAGGCCCACCATTTAAGTAAAAAACAAAACCATGTGGATCCCAAAATGAAAAGATGCAATCCATTCAAACAAACAATCCATAATGGCATCCAATGCTGCTAATACAAAAGCTATGTATCCTCATCCTCTATCTCTTAAATCCATTTTGGGTCCCTATGTCCCAAAATTCACTATCCCAACTCCTTCATCATCCTCGCATTCTCCATCCATTTCTCCTTCTGTCATTCAACATCCATCACAATATGGGCCAATGTTGGTCCTAACAACATCCCCCCATCACACATCCCCTACATCATTCCATCCATACACTTTCCAACATCCCATCCATTATCCCAAATATCTCCCCCATCAAATAACCCCTTTAATCCATGCCTTTGCATAATTCACTTATCCTTATAAGGTTGTACCAACATTTAATAATCACTCCAAATGGGCTCCTATTACCTTGGTATGGAACTAAATGGTTGAGTCCTTCCTTCATCTCTTTATCACCCATCTTCAAAATCCAATTATCAACATCCCTATCCTCATCCATCCCCATCCACACACTAATCCAAAAATAAAAAAAATCAAGAAAATCCAAAAAATACAAAAAATCAAAAATCAAAACAAAATAGTAAAAAGAAAAAATTGTCCAATGGTGAAAACTTGGAAAATAGGCACCTTGGACAAGTACCATGATGAAAACTTGGAAAATAGGTATCATATGTATATCCCCCATCCATTTTCTATCCACACTTGGGGGCAACTTCATTCTAAGCATCCCCATCCTTCATCTCCTCCATCCAACCTATCTTACCCATCCTACCTATCATATTCCATTTATCTCAATCCTTCCATCCTTCTTGTGATCTTGATAAAAATAGGGGAAAATATATATAAATTCTTTGGACCTCTCTTGGCATACATTCCCTCTATACACACACTATCATCTTCCTTATCCACCTATCATGCTATCATCCATCTACCTTCCTTATCTACCTATCATGCTATCATCCATCTACCTTCTTTATCCACCCATCATGCTATCATCCATCTATCTCCCTTATCTTCCCATCTTCCTATATACCATCTCTCCTACCTCATCACACATGACATATCTATAGTGGGGCATTGCATTCATTTGTGACATAGTCCTTGGAAATCACATCCATGCTTTTCATCCATCAAATCAATCCTACTCATCCCCTATCCGTCAATCCATCTTCCTTCATCTTATCATCCTTCCATCTCCAAATCCTTGTCACCCTATCCCTTCATCCAATCATCCTTCCATCTCCCCATCTTTATCTCCCTATCCTACCTCCATGCAGTCCATCCTACCATCTCATCCTCATATCCCATAATCCCTTGTCATTAGTATCTTTCTATAGGCTAAACCCATGCAATCCAATGCCATCTATCCCACTATAATCACTACTACCTCTTTTATATCCACCTAATCCACTATTGCTTCCCATTGAATCCATCTTGTTGTCATTTGGATAACTATCCCATTATTGAGCTTCATGTAGTCAACATCCTCTTATAAATATTGTATATCTTGTAAATATTGTGTTTCTTGTACCTAAGGTATGTTCCATGTAGTCATCTAGGCCCATCATTATACATGTCACTAGGTCCCATCCTTTTTCTTGTGGCATTTCCAAGGCCCCCTATCAAGTTGGTACTTCAAAAAAACCCATTAGCCTCCTTGGGTTTCAGGTATCTTGATCATCAATCTTGTCTTGAGAATCCTAGGTCTTACCTATCAATCCTTGGTCTTCACATGAAATATCGTTCCTTAAAGTAGACCACATCAACCCAATCCATCATTCTTATGGAAAAAGTTACTTGAGATATTTTTTTATTTCATTGGTGCTTTTGGAATCTTTGTTTATATTTATTTTGAGCTTCCTACTTTACCAACTCGATGTCTCCATGATCCATCATATCATGGTGTGCTTTAAATGGTGAAAATAGAGGCAAGTCTTAGATTTTTGTTTGTTGTGTTTTCTTAGTCTATCTCGTGTTGTTCCCACCAAGATCCTTTGTGACCTTGTGTTATGCTAGGGAATTCCTTTTTTTTTGTGGTTTTCCATCATCATTCCCAACAAAGCCCTTTGTGAATTTTTGAGATGTTGGACTAACCTTTTATTTTTTTTGTTAGTCATATGCATGTGATATGAAGTCACCTTGGTTCCTCATACAATGGTGCATAGTATCTCAAGTTAAATCAAATTAAGTGCTCACTACATAGCATTTCTAATTTGACACTCCAAATACCCCCATCCATTTATCCTACATGTTCCTAATCCATTCATCCTTCATCATAATCCCCCATTTACCTATCCTATTTGTTTTGATCACTCCACTTAATCTTGGATTTTGCGTGCACATAAATCCTCTTCCTTTTTGTCTATCCTTGCATCTTTCTCTTGCAATAATCATATGCATGTCTCATCCATCCTAATTATTTCCTACTCATTTCATCATCCCTTCAATCCTTTTAGGATAATATAGATTTTTTATTCTAAACATCTTTTCCTCCATCATATTCATTCGTCTCATCAATCTTATTACTCCTATGAATCCCACATCACAAGAAAATCCTAATCCATGCACTCTAGCACAACTCATCTAATTGAAACATTGGTCTTGTTCCTAGCCTTGTTGCAAGCCTTGATCCAAATCAACATCATCATCATCGGGATGTATCCTTCCCAATCCTTGTGTTGTTTCAAGATATATCATTCCCACATCAACAACACTCTAATCATCATCATCAAGATGTATCCTTCCCAATCCTTGTGTTATTTTGAGATATATTGTTCCCACATTAACAACACTCCAATCATCATCATCGTGAGGTATCCTTCCCAATCCTTGTGTTGTTTCAAGATATATCATCCCCACATCAACAATACTCCATCCATCATCAATCAATCTTGGCTTTTCAGCTTGATTGGGGTAATATCATGTTTGTCTTTGAATTCTTTTGTGTTTTCCTACTTACAACATCCTCATTTCATTCTCTTTCTCTTCCCATCCCACCTTCTATCTATCATATTGCATCATCTTTATCATTTATCCTTGCATCCTCTCATCCATTTCAAGAGCACAAATGTGTTCTATTGAACCCGCCTATCCTCTCAAGGGGGCATCCTAATCCTCATCGTCACTTCCATCACATTTCTTCCTAGTCACTCCTTTGAATGAATGGGGCATCTTCCCTAATCTAACCATCCTCTTCCTAATGATATGTTTTAATATTATTTGAAATTATGTTACTTTGTAACACCATCTCAAAGAGGGGCAAAATGTAGACACCTAAAATTGACCACTTTCATTTGGTTAGTTTACCCCTAATTCGATCAATTTTGTATCCTCTATATTAATTAAATAATACCCTATTATTTAACTAATATTTAATTATCTCAACCTTCATACTAATCTATTTCTTCTATTATCCCTATATCCTAGCCTAAAGTAAATACTTACCTTTAATTATTACCCCTATCCCATTCATCCATTAAATTGAATAGATACCCTTATTTATTTAATTTAATCTCCAAATACACCTTCCTCCAAATATGAATTAAATCTAATTATTTAATTCCTATTTTCATCTCACCTCAAGTTCCATCCTCCAACTCTCCCACTTGCCCTCTAATGTAATCCTAATCTACCCCTAATCATTTGCACACACTTAATTCATGATTAAGTGAGTCAACCCTCTCCATCACATTAAGCACATGACCTTAGTACCATGTCATATGGGCCTTGTCCCATCATAATACCATTATCCCTCTCAACTCATCTTATTGTGCCACTTGGCACAATCTCATGAGTTGAGAGATCACCTCTCATCTCAACCCTTGATCTCATGATCTAATCTTGACCCTCCATCTAAAATCCCAAAATCCTATATATCCAACCCTTAACCAATTTATCAAAGATCTCACTCATTTTCACTTGAAGCACCATTATGTTGCTGAAATTTTGTAGCACACATCAAAATTGACAATTGTGGGTAAATATACTCAACAAAAGGCTCAACATAGTTCAATTTCATCTAATTCTATGTTGGTTTGAGCTTTCTTTCCTTATTTTGAGTGTTTATTTTATTTTGTGTTTTGTTTGGTCTTATTGTTTAAATCACACATTGAACACATTTTCATGCACACAAGTAGTAAGTAAGAAACAAGGTATGGTTTCACCTTCATAAAAGAAATGCCTCAATGCCCACTTAGGAAACATAGGCCTTTGTAGTATGGCCCATACACTATTACCAAATATTTGGTTGATAAACAAGTTTAAACTCAACTTGCTATCCTATCTTTTGTTACATTCAATGTTTAATGCAAAATTATTTTGGCTATACCTTCTACCACTATTTGACTCATTAGATGTTGTTGATTTAGGACCCAAATTCAACAAAAGTTCCTTGATCTAGGACACAAATTAAGATCAATGGGGCTCATTTCTTCTAAGGAGGGATTAACGATCTAGAAAACATCCCAAGTCATCTAAGTGATGGATTTTGATAGAAATCTAGAATTTCTAAAAATATAACTTTCAATAGTATTTTGTATTTTTTTGTCATTTAAAGTGAAATTTGGTGATACAATTATTAAATCATGCTTATGCTAGGGCCCAACCAAAATTGATTAATTCATGATCTAATTTTTTCAAAGCATATACAAACTTCAAATTTAGAATAACAAGATAAGAGTTATGACCTTCAATGTAATGATACTAAAATTAAATAACTCCAACAAGCATTTTTAGTTTTTAATAGGTATGTCCATATCTAGTTGTCCACTTCAACTTATAAGGATGCATATCACTACCACGTGATCACTTCATGTCATTAATAACCTTAATTTATCGTTTTTAGTGATTTTTTTGTTTCTTGTATTGTAAATCTATATATAATAGCTAAATTCAAAGTATGTAAACAAGGGAGAGGGCATACATCTCTTTTTACAAACTTTGTCCATTTTATATAAACTCTCAATCAAAATAAGAATACATCTAGTTCAATTATCATTTATAATACATCAAATTCTTCAAATAGTATATTGTCCTCTAAATTATTAATTTAATTCAAACCAGTGATATTAGATTCAATTTACTCTTATATATACCATCAAACATAGAAAAAAATATAAAAAAATTACGTTGAAGACGAGTGATTTGTTAGATTAATTTTTTAAGGATGCAAATGAGTACTAAAGAATAAGTTGTTAAACTTCTTGACTAAGATCAAATAACTCTTACACATACACCCAAATTATAGTGTTGAAAACAATGTGGTTATCTGGATTTTACCAAGCAATGGGCACCATGAATTGCTAAGGGTGGATATGATTCCCTTTTAAACACCATATCCATTGCATTCTATGCAAAACTATTTTTATTTGATGTATATTGAGAAGTATATGCACTGCTTAATATGTCGTGAAACATCACTACATTGTTATAGCATTAAAAGATGGTAAAAGGCTTGGTGTATGTTGAGGAAGTAGTAAATGCTTGTTGATATGTATTTTAAATAAAATATAGAAATATATGTATAGTATCAAATTTCTATTATATTCAAAATGTTATTTCAGTTTAGACTGTCAGATTTGTTTGGTTGATCTCATATTTATATGAAATTTATATTACACTCAATATGTTATTTGAGTTATGATTATCAGGACTTGTTTGAATTATCTCATATTTTAATCTTTCTATTTGTAGCCAGCTTTGTTCAATATGATAAGTATTTCTTTTAACATATTTTCATTTTCTTTCAATACATTGTTGGTTAATGAACCTTTGGATTCATTATGTAAATATTATATACAAAGTTGGAATTTAAATTCATATACCTATTACATGAACAAATTTAGTGGTGTTGCCAAATAATTGGATTGGGACTTGGGATGCCATTGAAAGCAATCATCGAGGAAGATACTAAGGTATTGTTTATAAAGATTACAAGCTACTTCCAATGTTCGGATTGACTATTAAATTGATGGGTTAAATTGGCTGCATTACACTTGAAGCTCTGTGCCATCTCTGTACCAAAGTGTTGTCATAAGAAGCTGTAGCCTGACATTTCATTGGAAGTCTTGTACACAGTGACATCCTCTTCATATCTGCATCAATGAAAGTATTATATGAAAAACAAATGTTACTAATTATGTCATGTGATCAAGGTAATGGAAGGCCATACAACACAGCTTATAAAATTATTCACTAGTAATAGCATCTTACAGTACAATGGTTATGCCCGAGAGAGTGTTATGCATGCACACAAAGGTTGCCCATAAATCCTCGGAGCCTTTCTTTCCTGCCTGCAGTTGCAGTGTTGGTCAATTGAGTATCAATAATGTTTTTCTGAAAATTAAACATCAAAAAATTGACATGTGCAATTTGCAGTACAAATAGTTATGGAAGAAATATAAGCAACCAATACCTACCAATTATGTTCATTGATTTATATAATTGAATATCAAGCTAATAAAATAACAATTCTATCACTAACTATGTGTATGTTTTAAGGTAGCCCCACGGAAAAGATACCAAGAAATTATATCAACAAATCACAAACATTTCAGATGGGTTTTATCCATTTTTTTGCTTTATTTTTCCTTAAAGCATGTCATCATACTATTGTGAGTACTGGGTATACATGTCAACTTTGTTTAACGATCTCACCCAACTCATTACCCGCTACAAGAACAGCTTGGTTTTGCCTATCAGCAGACGTTTTATTGCCTCTTTGGAATGTATATTGGCAACCACCAAACACTGATAGAACAGGTCATTGGATAAGAAATGGGGGAAGGGTGGGCATTGTATGTACAATTGTTACCATTTATTTTTCTTTGCTCTGTTTTGAATGGTCTTGAACTGGAAAATGTGTGGTAGTTGAAGGTCAATTTGGAGTCAGCGCATTGTGAATGGCTGAGATAAACAAGGCATACCTATACCTTGAACAAATATTTTGAGCTCCACACTTGGTCCTTTTACAGTGCTCACTCCCAGACCTTTATTTATGTCATATGCACCTGTTGTGATCGCATGCAAGGTTTTTGAGAATGACAGCGATTACAGCTCATGGTTCCTATGTGGAAGATAGCATGCAGGCCTGGAATTGATTGTTTCCCTGGCTTTTAGAGACCATCCGTTGTACTTTCTAATTCTTTAGGAAATGATATCATAGTCTCTATATTGCTCTTTCAAAGATTCTGAAAGACGTTACAGGAATTTTCAGGGACAATCAATTCTCTCCTCTTGCTAGTATCATTTTGTAAACCTAATAATGTACAGTTTTTCTGATACAACACATAAAAGTACAATAATGGTAGCAATTTTACTTCTAAATATATAAATTATCATTTTAACTTATTTCAAATAAAACCAAACAAATCAGCAATCACTAAACATATTGATTTAAAAAAAATAAATTAATAAACATGTCATAAGTACATCGATTGTCCAAGAAAGTAAAAGATATGTGGAGACTCATTCGAAATCTCTATCCATTGCTAGAGATAGTTTGTCCATTTCAAACATTATCATATTTATAGAAGAAACTTATCCATATTATGTGCATAGCTGGAAAATTAGATTTACCTTAAAATTTAAAACTAGACTTCGAAAAGCTCATAGACCAGTTTGTGAAATTTACAGTCTCCTTCACTCCTCCGCGCCAAAGAATTCCAATCTTCAGATTTCAACAATGACCTTTATCACATAACCGAGCCATAAATGATAGAAAACTCTCCTCGACAAATATAAATTTGCAAGGGCATTTTGGTACATATAACTTACACCACATGACAGACCTGACATAAGCACAAGGTAATTGATTTAATCCAGAAATAAAGAGGATACAAAAATATAGAGTTAGAAGTAAACAATAATCAATAGTTGTTGTCCTCACCATATCCAAACATTGGAGATTGAAAGCCCTTATCTCACATTTCCTTCTGGTTAAGCATCTTCAATTTCCTTCAGGTATCCCTCTCATCCTGAAATTACCATTCTTCAATATCCTCCAGCTTTTCAGTCCATACCTGTATAGGCATCGTGAAAAACAGTTAAATCTTATGACTCCTCCATGGTATTACAGAACAAGACTTATTAAATACTCCATCACTATGTCTATGCAATGATGTATACTTACAATATCATTTCATCGAATTTAAAGCATGGTTTGCTCTCTAAACAATTACCAACATCTTTTAGGAGCAAAAAAAAGAAACCCGATTTCTTTTTGCCACTGCATATCTGATGCTGCACACCTTGTAATAGTGTACCCTGTATTCTTAACTTGCTTCACTTTGGATCACCAATAATCTCCACAAGAACATTGTCCATAATTAAAATGATGGAAACGTTGTGCATCTCTTACAACAATTTCTCTATCAACAATCTTGGAGATATACTTGATTGCAGTATGGCAATCACCACATACTCGAAGGTTCTTAACAACTCTAATAGATGTTCCAGGAGGTGTGTTTAATAAACCAAATGCAATTGCCAACTTTTCACTATGGTGGCAGATGAGTACTTCCTTCTCTTCCTCCTCTACATCATTCAATACAGATCTTGTATCTGGAATATATCCTGTTGCCTTCATCTCCAAATACAATTTCTCCAACTTTGCATAGATCATCCGTGTTTGAGGGTGTGATCTATCTCCAACAGAAAAAACATGTACCATTTTATGGACTTCAATCCAACTACATCCAGTTGTCTTTCTAATTCCGCTTTCTTTCATAAATTTTCTTATCCTTTGAACATAAGGTGCCGCATTTTTAGAATCCAACTCAAAAAGGAGTGTTGACACAAATTCCTCTAGCTCTATATTTTTATGTAGGCTCCCATGGTTTCCTCAATATAGCGAGCACGGCCAAGCAAGTCAACCATGCATATATAATGATCCAATGTCGGCATGGTGCAATAAGAGTCAGCCATACAATTAAAGCATTTACAGGCGTCGTCCACAAGACCTGCATGGCTGCATGCAAACAAAATACAAATGAAGCTTACATGGTCAGGGCTGGTTCCAGAATTGTTCATTAGTTCAAAGAGTTTAAGGGCGTTGTTGCTATAACCATGCATTGCATATCCTGCAATCATTGCATGCTGCCACATTTGGATGATGCGTTTTGTCCATGACCCTTCTGTATGTTGCCACATTTTGCATACATCTACCAGAGTCACAATTTTTTTCAGTTGTTTTTTGATGGATCTCCATGCCCTGTTCCAAAATCCCGAATTTTGCACAGGCTGGGAGAATGCTGGCAAAGGTTGATGAGTTTGGCCTTACATCTACCAATTGCATTTTCTTAAAATATTTCAAGGCTTCGTCAACGAGTCCATTTTGTGCATATCCACCAATTATTGCAGTCCATGAGACCACATCCCGTTGAGGCAATTTGTCAAACAGTTTGTGTGCTTTTCGCATGCTTCCACATTTTGCATACATGTCTATCAGAGCCGTCACAACTACATCTGACAAAGAAACGCTTTCGATTAATTTTTGATGAATCTCCATGCCCTGGTCCAAAGCTCCTATTTTGGCACACACAGGGAGGATGCTCGCAAAAGTTAACGAGTTTGGCTTTACACCTGCCAAAACCATTTGCTGGAAAAACTCCATGGCTTTATCAACAACCCCATTTTGTGCGTATCCAGCTATGATTGCAGTCCATGAGACCACATTTCGTTGGGACATTTTTTTAAAAAGCCTTAGAGCCTCATCAAGAACACCATTTTGTACATATCCGGTAATCATCGCATTCCATGACACCGTGTCTGCATCATGCATTTTGTTAAACAGTTCCCTCGCCTTGTGTAAATTTCTGCATTTTGCGTACATGTCTATTAAAGTGTTCATCACAAAAATCTCAGATTGAAACCCACATCTAATGATTTTTCCATGGATCTGCAAACCGTGCTTTAGAGATCCGAGGTGGGCACATATAGGGACTACACTGGAGAAGGTGAAGTGATCGGGTTGAACAGGCGTTAGTTGCATTCGGTGAAACAATGCCATTGCCTTTTGAAAAAGTTCCTGCCTTCTATAAGCTGCAATTATCATATTCCATGAGAAGATATTCGGTTCGCTCATGTGCTCGAAAACATTAAGAGCATCCACCAAACTACCACACTTGTCATACAAGTTGATAAGTTTATTCTGTAAAAGTGTATTTGTAGAAAATGCAAATCCCTTGTCATTGATGTGAGAGTGGATTTGTTTACCCTCTGAAAGGGCTTTGTTGGCAATGCAGCTCTGCAAAAGTTGAAGGTATGTAGAACAGTCAGCAGTAGCGTTTGGTGTACTGAGAAGGATGTGAAGAGCCTCCTTCAACCGACCTTCTCTGCAGAAAGTTTTGAGATTTTGGTTGAGATGGGTTATAGATGACATCGTATGAATGCCTCTTGTTATCTATTCTACTGCGATAAAACACCATAGTTTTGTCAACAACAAATTCTGCCGTGCTTGCTAATTTTTTTTCAACAAATTGCAATTGCCTCAAGCACCTAATTGGTGTTTTTGTGGATTTACATTTACAAATTGATCTCTATAAATATAGAATTAAATTTTCACTATTATAAATATCGTTAAAGAGATCCATCCTTTCAAAAATCTCTCCTAGCAAAATTGGGCAGAAGCTAATCTCTCTACAAAAACGCATGTCTTAGACATGATAACATAATGCCCCATCCCTCATAGCAAAATTGGGTAGAAGCTAATCTGTCTAAAAAACGCATGTCTTAGACATGATAACATAATGCCCTATCCCTCATACGATGGCATTATTAAGATTAACAGACGGATGCTAATAGACATTTAGGCGTGTACTGTTTGAGTGTCGTCACTTTTCTCTTCGTTGGAAAAATGTGGCATGCTGATATTTTTTAAAATTGTTTTGAAAGTCACAAAAGCCCAAAACATCACCATTTTCGACATTCACATTTTGAAGGTTGTTGGGGAGCTTGGGAAGGGAGTTGGAGGCATTCAGAGGTCAAAGCAAAGCAACCATTCTCCCTACAAAAATGCATGTGACGTGCAAGTAGCTAGCTAGCCGGTATGTATATCTGTTAGAAATATATGTTGTTTTGTCAATATGCCCAAGGACTGTGAAGAATTGAATAGGTATTTGTTGCGAAAAGGGGTATTCATTAAGGGGTTTCTAAGGGTTTTCCTTGTGAGTAGGGGTTTTCATTTGATATGCAGAGTTGTTTATGTGCTCTTTTGTTGAGGGTTTGTGCACACGCCAGAACTATTTGAGGAAGCAAAATGAAATAACTCATAACCCACTATGGAAATCCAACGTGCATTTATTTTCTACAATTAAAATAGTTCTAGAATATTTAGAGAAACTAGAAACGATGTAAAATGTAATTGCAAGTTGGAAAACACAATGTGGGTTCTACATTTAAATTATATGTTTTGAAAGCCACAGAAGCCCAAAACGTCACCATTTTCAGCATTCACACTTTGAAGGTTGTTGGGGAGCTTGGAAGGGAATTGCAAGCGTTTGGAGGAAGAAGAAGAGAACTCATTCTCCCTACCAAAATGCACGTGACAGGCGTGAGTAGCTATCTGCCAGAAATATATATCGTTTTTCCATCTTGCCTAGGGACCGTGAAGAATTGAATGGTATTCTTGCGAAAAGGGGTATTCATTGAGGGGTTTCCAAGGTTTTTCCTTGCGAAAAGGGGTTTTCATTTGATATGCAGATTTGTTTATGTGCTTTTTTGTTGAGGGTTTTTTAATTTTGTAATTTTAATGGTCACTCTAGAACTATCACAAATTAGGAAAACTATTTGAATGAGTTGATGGGTGACTAACCAATTCAATTGTTACATGTTGAGTTATGAATGTCTTCACATAGATAGGAGGTTTAAAAACACATTGTTGTTTGTCAACTACACTTAATGGCATAAACCAAGCTTCAGGGTAGATAGCTAGACATGCACAGGTTGCATGATAAAAGAATTGCATGTTTTATAACACACTGTATCTGTCAACCTCCACATCACAATGTACCCAACCCCTTGTGGTTTTCAAGTCCATATATGTAGGTGTGCATTACAAATAGCAAGAACACCAATTTCTTGCCATTAATGACAATATTGAATAAACTTGTTGACAATGGTGAACGTTGTGTAGTGTAGGTTGTGAAACACAATTTTTTTGAAGCTTTCCTTTACTTATACCCGAACTCATGAAATGAAAATGTACAAATATCTAGATGGGGTTCTATTTTATCAAATATTACATTTCCCATTAAAGGCAACCTCTATTAATTGACAATACATAGTGTACTTCATAGTATGCACTTCATAGTGCAAGGAGAGCATGGTATAAGACTCTATTCACTTGACAACACATTGTGTTTCTAAAGCTCAAAAATGGGCAATGAGGAATACTTATATTTGTAAAGAGGCTTCTACATTGCAAAACACATTGTGTTTATAGTACAACAATTCTCAATACAAAATTTGGGAAGCTGCATAATGGCCATTTTGTGTGTTATTATGGCCTTGCCTTGGCATTTTGTAGGGTATATTATACTGAGTAATAAAAATAACAATAACAATGTTCCTTAATTACAACCTTATGAAACCCAACTATGCAGAGATGCTTCACAACTGAACAAAGGTACATAATTTAAATGGAGAATTACTCTAATGTAAAATGATAAATATCATATTTTTTAGCAAATATATCTTATCTAATTACCAAGGATCCAAAGGTTCTTGTTCTATTTTGGGAGATAAATCATACCAATGCAGAGTTGGAGAAATCATCCTAAATTTAACCATCAACTATTCAATTTGTTCAAATCAAGAGTTGTAGCAACTTGTATTCAATCTAGGTGATGACATTAGGTGGTGGGATTGCAACCATATAATTTTTTATATATATTTTGGGAAAATTCCACATCATCAGATGAATAGTCAAACCCTTATCAATTTAAACAAATATTATAATTATTAAGTATTATGGGGGCATTTCTATATTAACCCTTCAAGGAGATTAATAAATTAAATAGATCTATAAGAACTTTCATAACATTTTGAAATGTAAACAACACTTATAGAAAAGAGGATGAGAGAGATAAAAGAGGAATCAACAATAAGGAAGATAATGAGATAGATATACATTAGGAAAACTCTTTTGAAAAACACCTGGCCTCCAAAATTCCAAAATAATGTATTATTCAATAAAAATAAACTTTTTACAATATAATATCAATTTCTTGCCTCTATGGAGATCAATATCCTCTTCCTTTAGTAGAAATTTGATAGTATAACCTTGTAAAAAATGCCACTCTTATGTCTCTATCTCAAGCCCTCAATACATAGACTCACAGAGGCTAAAAAACCATCATAAGACATTACCATGGGCCCAAACAAGGTCCCAAAATACTATGGTAAAAATCCATATGATCCACACTATGTTATTTGCCATTTACCACCTTTAGAAATGTGTTGTATGATGTGGCAAAACATGCATCATAAGTGGGTCAAAATTCTTAATCCACTCCATAACCTCCCTCTTAATCATGTTCTTGTGTGCATTATAATATCTCTTATGCCATATCTTTGTCATAGATGCTCTTACACATTATTTATAATAAGATATTATTTTATAAATATATTTACACACATAAATACCAAAATATTTAAAATAAATTATAAATGGCATAATGGCCAAGACATAAAATGGGATGACCCACTTCATTAGGACACAAAAATAATAAATAATTAAATAAACTAATGACATAGCAATACATTCATAGGATATTAATAAACACCCCTAATTTCATTTCTACCCCTTGATTTATATTTTTATCGCCCTCTTTGCATACATAATAAAATTAAAATACTTACCTATTTTCACTAGAAATCTTATGTACATACTTTTTTGTTATATTTCTATATCCTTTTATTAATTCTACCCTATGATCTGAAAGCACTACCAACACTTATATTTGACTCAAATTCATTTTTTATTGCCATCAATATTTTAACATATAAAATCTAGATGAGCTATGCAAAATATGCTATCTTGAAACAAGCTTTGAGTTAAAAATACTTCTACATCTCAACCTTGAAACCCCTTCCCCATCATATCTAACAATTAATCCCTCTAATAGAAAATATAAATTATAATGAAAGGATATTAGAGAGAGATAATAACTGTTTTAGGTATGTTCATGGAATTATCAAAAGGTGTCCAATGGTTTTAGGAAACTTGGGTAAGAATATATTGAAATTGCATGGCCTTGGTGTGATGCTATTTTATTTGTTGACTAATTTGACTTGGGATTAAACAATAAACCCTAGAATAATGAGGCTTTAATATAATACAAGACTATGTGGTGTAGAGAAATGATAGCTTGCAACTCTAGAAAGACTAATATAGTGAATGGAATTTATTTTGATTAAGTTATATAAATTAATCTATAGATTATTTCAAATTTCACTTATAAGCATCCCATCCCCTTCTATGCATTCTTCCTAACTCCCAAAATATCACATTAATTATGTAGTCCCCTTTCTCCCTAACACTAAAGTGATATATTGGGTCACATTTTGGTTATTTTGAAAACTTTGATGTTCATGCACATGATAAGCTATCTTTTTAGAGGTGAATACACCAAAGGTAACATGCACAAAGAATGATAATTTTTTTAAGATTCATCTTTTTGAAAACTTAACAAAAAAAATCAATAAAATATATAACTTCTAAATTGTATATATGCTCTTAAGTATCTTTACATCAATTGGTTTTAAAAGATATAATTAAAAAATAGAAAATAGGGGGCACATGCCTAATGCTATGTCATATTTTATTGATAATACAAGATTTCTTTTGTATGCTCTCAATATTTGACCCTCTATATCTTCACCATTTTTGAAATAAATAATAATTATAAACTAATTTCTATGTACATTACAATTCTTATTTTTAGTACATCATCAAATCTTTATCATAATAATCTTGAATTTTATGTTGAATTTTAGGTTTTCATTGGTTTCAGTAAAAGAGATGACCCTTAAGACCCCAACCCAAATTTGGCCCCCAATTTCCCTACACTTGTGCCCATTGATATTTTTCTTTACTTGTACTACGCTTATTTCTTTCCACATTTTTACTATATCAAAATGAATTTTATTTACATGTAGTATAAATTCCTTGTTTTAGTTGCACTATAAATAACTCTTCTTTGTTTATGCCATGACCAAAGTTATTTCCACATTCTTATTGTTGGTCCAAAATTGTGTGTAGTGTCAAAAATTATCACCCTTAACAAATTCACACTATATTTTGTCCCCCTTAATTTATTGGACCTAATTGAGCACCTAATTTCCTAAATTATGCATTCCAATGCCTATTTTTTACCATTTTCTGAGAGATTGCAAGAATTGAACAAATGCAAGCAATTAATGTTTTTCCCTCAATACATTGTGTCTTGAAAAATAGGGCCATAACCCATACATCATGGACATATGGGTCCCCCTATTCGGCTAGGGACCAATTTTTAGTATGTCGGGTCAACATTTTAACATTTAAACTCCAAATTTCAAATGTTAGTTTTGGGATTTATTTTTTGGGAAATTAACACTTGACTACATATAAAATACCTAGTTATTACATCATTTGAAATATAACACACACTATCTAGCATTAACAAGCATTCATAAGAAAAAAACTATTGTTAAGAGCAATTCAAGAGCAACATTTCAAAGATTTATTGCATCAATTCAAGATCCAACATCATGTCAAATCTTATGTGAGTTTATGTGTATTCATGTTATCATTTTTTTGTGAAGGCTAACACCTTTGTAGGTCTCCAAAGCATTCAAGTAATCAAGCAAGCAAGCTCCAAACCCTTGAGGTGATATGTATGACTTCAATCCTTCAAGGAATCCGTTAAAGGGTGGTGAGTTGCAACATTTAGTGATTTCATCGTTCCTTCATTTCATTTATCCATTTATCATTGATATTTCCATTGTGGAAGTTGAAACACTTACACAAGGTTTAACTGAGGCAAGCCTCTAAATGGCCCAACATCTTCCCTCTCTTTGAATGTACAAGTTATAGGTTTGAAGAGGATTGAAGAAAGTTTGAAGAAAATTTGTTCATTGTTGCATTCAAAGCCCTAAGTCTTGTCAAGCCACAAAAATCACCTACAAAATTATCCAACAACATTCTAACAAGTTTGCAAATGGAAATATGAAGCTTAGATTTATCAATAGAGGAACCCAAAAGTAGAAGGACGCTCTATCAAAGACCCATACACCCCTAAGCATCCTAGTCCTCCTATTTAGGTGATCCCACAATACTGGTTTACAATTTCCTTCACAAAAGAAAATTGCAAAAATGGTCCGAAGAAAAAAAATTCAAGGTTTTATGGGTTCACTCGAAGGGGGGTTTTCATGAACCCAAAATTGGGTTTGTTTGAAGGGGGGTTTGCATGAACCCAAAAAGGGGTTTGCTCGAACCCCCCCTTCGAGTGAACCCCTTGTGATGCCATCCCCTTTTTGGTGCGTTTTTTAATGAAAACAAAGAAAATTGAAAAAAAAAGGGGTTCGAGCGAACCTCCCTTCACTCGAAGGAGTCTAGGGGGGTTCACTCAAACTCCCCTTTTTTTCCCTTCTCCCCTTCCTTTCTTATTTTACTGCAAAATTTTGCATTTCCAGGCTCAGGTTGAGGATGAAAATGGAGGAACTTCACAGACCCAACTAGATGATGGTAGTCCTCGGAATGAGCTATCCATTAAATATAATTTTAATATATTTTGGTTTTATTATTATTTTTAGTTTAATTAAACATAGGTTTTTCATCGAAAATCAAGCTCTCTATTCCACACATGTGGAAAAATAGTAGATTATAAAAACAAATCTAAAAAATATTTATGCACTAGATATTGATGTCATTAATCCAACAAAAAAAAATGAATTTTGATATATACAAAAAAAGTTGTGTTAACAAGTAAATCTATGTCTAAATTATAACTAGTTTGACTTCAAAACTTAATTAAGAAAAAAATTTCAATAAAACACTATGAAACCAATTGCATGCACTAGATATCATAGTTATGAATCTAAATTCAAAAAAATTAGAATTTTATCCTTCATAGAAAAAAAGTTGTGTTAGAAAGTACATGTCACTCTTTAAAAATGGTGTTTACTATTAAAAACTAGTTTTCAAAGGAGATGGAAAAAAAATGCAATTTGATTCCAAAAAAATTAATATATATAAAAAATCTACAAACAAAATGTCACAAATCACTAGTTTGCATCATCTTCAAATTCCTCATGGTTTAGCAACTATAGGTGCCTGAAAGTGAATATTTAGTTAAAAGAAAAATCAGTTCCATGTCCAATTTTTCCAAAAAGTGTAATCCACTATTATGGGATCACCCATTCAACTCAGAACCAACTTTGCAGGATAGGTACACAATCTCTTGCATTTTTCAAATCTACTTGTAAACTGTTATTTCAATTTGTTATTTGTTAGGATCTTGCATTTTATGTATTAGGTCACATAGTATAATTAGGTTAATCAATTCCAATCCATTTCTAGTCCCTCAAAGAAGGAGATCCGGGTCTGATTGGCTCACCTTCATGGTTGATAGTCAATCTATTCACCTTGTTGATCTCCCTCTTTAATGAAATATAGGAAAAGCCACTGCCCCTTTTGCAATCCTAGGTTCTTTAAATTTAGGACTTAGGATCCCTTTTTTTATGCTTCATTTTGGTGAAATTGACTTGTTAGCATCATAAGCTTTTTGAAATTTGAAGTCTTTCAAACCCTAGATCTAGGTTTTTATTTGCATTGTCTTGCATTTCTCATTTAAGGTTTCACATTTGTATCATAAAAAGTCATAGAAATTCAAAAATATTGCATTCATATTGCATCATAGCTTGCATTAGGGTGTACTTTAGTCATTTATACCATATTTTCATCCAAAATCGCACTCATAATTATCACATTTTTTTTACACATCATCACACATTTGCATCTCATTTACATTGGAAAATTCTAGAAAAACAATCATTGTTTGCAGATAGAAATAGCAACCTTAAACAACAACCTAAACATTCATTTTTTCATTTTTCAAACACCCTATCAAGGACTTAGATGACCCTTGGTGACTCTACCCTTTCACAATGGAAACAAAAAATTGTTATAGTTATTTGTCTTTTTCTACTCAGTTTGTATGTACTTGTAGATCTCTGTTTTGGAATCCATAATTTCATGTTTTTTGGTATTTTGCATATAGTTCATAAAGGAGAAAGAAAGTGCATTGTTTGTGTTTCAAAATTGCATCAACTTCATCATTTCTAGGTCTTTGCATTTTAGAATCAACCAATAATTGCATTTAAAATCTAAAACTTACATTCAAATTTGTTCAAACATCTTCAACATTGTTGCATACTTGCATTTTGCATCAAATTGGCATAAATTAAGCAAATTTTGGAAAACTATTTACTATTACAATTGTTTGCAAGTAGAATTAGAATCCTTAAGTAGTGTAATACATAGTCATAATTTTAAGTTTTAGAACCCTTGACTAGGACTCAAATGCCCTTGGGTACCTCTATCCTGCTATTCTTGGCTGGACAAACTTTTTCCCAAACCTTTGTTGTTGTGTTGCATATTTGCTTCTACTTTTTTATTTTTGTTTTTGGCTATTTTGTTGTGCATTTTTGTCAATTTAGTGATCGTCTTGGGTACACTTAAGTGTTTTGAAACTTGTATGAGTTTCACGACCTAGTGCCCTAGTGCCAATACTTCAGTGAGACGTAGTCTAGACTTATGGCATCTTGCAATGTTGTTACACCCATTGTGGATCATGAGTCTTCTTACTTTTTCATGTCAAGTGTTGTCAATACTCAACCCATTTTGGAATCTATCCCTAATGCTACCATACCAATGACAACCTTACAATCACCCATTTTTATAATGTTGATACTACGGTTGCTCATGTTCTTGAAGACAAATTGAAAAAATTGTACAAAGACTTAAAAGGACTCCAAGATTGTGAGTACTAAATATCTAGCTATTCTTGCAGTCCCTATGATGGATAACATGAGGAAATTGATTAGTGATGCTCATGGATTAGAGGTTTTGTGTGGCCTATCTCATATAGTTGATGCCAACGTCCCTACTATAGCTAGTTGCACTCAAACATTGATAAACATTCAAAATCAAGGAGAAAATAAAGTCTCCCTCCCTACAACTATAGCCTCTATCCCTACATACACAAATTCAATTGTTGCTTCAATAATGCAACAAAGCATTGGTATAACTCCAACAATAGGATTTTCCATTGGAAATCATTTTGGTTTTGGATCTTCCCATGTCACACCTCAAGTTTCATCCCCTCTCATAAATTTGAAACATAGTAGCCCAACAAGCACTTACACACTTCCACCATAATCACCTCATTTCCAAAACATGTCAACAAATGATTCCATCATCAACCAACTTTTGCAAAATATAACCTCACTTCAACAACAAATCTCAACTTTGAACCAAAACTAAAATGGACAATCATCACAATATGTTAAAAGGAGCATGTTGTCACTTGAACTATTGAAAGCACAAATGCCACAATATTGAACACACACTGGAATACTGAGAAGGGGGTGAATCAGTATTTTATCAAATCTCAAACTCTTTGGAGCAAACATAAACTTTAACTCTACAGCATAAACATGAACATGAAAGAAGAACAAAATGCACAACACAACACCAAATACATGTGAAAAACCCCAAAGGGGAAAAAACACAGTGAGAAATGTTGCTAGGAGCTACTATCCTAATCTAGCCTCATAAATGAATAATAGTTACAACTATTTTTTATTGCTACAACCCAAGGAAGCTACTACTCCTTGAAAAAGGTTTTAGGGTCGTTCCCAAGGAAGCTACAACTCCTTGCAGACTTTGTTTTTGGGCTACAACCCAAGGAAGCAACTACTCCCTGCTTTGAGAATAAACTCAGGAAAGATTATAAAATGATAGCCCTTCCACTACCTAAAATTGAAAATTAAGCTCAATCCTTTTGATGATCGTGATTCTCTTTTTCACCTCTCTTTTGATGATTACAATTCTATTTTTTCACCTCTCTTTTGATGATTGCAATTCTACTTTGTCACTTTCTACAAATATATTCTCTATACCTTACTAGCTCACTACTTTCAACATTTAAGAAGTCCAGCCTTTGGCTCACTACCTCCAACCTCCCTTCTATCATAGAGATATGATCAAATTGTATCCGAACATAATCTACCACTTCTACTCTTTCTCTTTCAGTTGTGTACACAATCATCATAATGCATTACACATCCATCCACCACCCTTCAACCTAGATCAACTAGGTTTGCAATTTATACATGACATTACATTGATTATATTACATGTCAACCTACAACAATAAGAATATTGCATTTACAAGTCGACCAAAAATCAAAAACATAATATGAAACGTGTAGAGGGAAAGACCCAAAAGGACTACACATAATAACGTAAAGAAGAACACTCCTTGAGGATTCAAACACACACATAATCTAGTCCTAAACATTCTTCACACCTTCAGTGTTCAATGGGCAACATCTACATGCTTCACAAATTCAAATTAGGTCAGCTATAAACCAAGAACACATGAAACTTGCAACATGTCAGCATTCACAACATTGACGGTACACATGAAAGATAAAACATTACTTGCACTTCTCCTAGATGAGTTGGCATGGCCCATGCAACACGTTCAAACACTCCATAGACTCTGTGCAACCTTGAACTTGTGGTGCATATCACCAACATACCCTAGTCAACTAGGAAAAATAATAACCTAGCAAAAATATTCATTCCAAACCACAAATTGTTCCAAAGAAGACAAAAAACACCTTGCAAAGCAACAAAAAAAATCACATGATATTCAAGAATGCTCACATTCATTCCTTTCACAACCTCATGCAACAACAGGTTGGTGCAAGCCAACATACATTGAAACTAGTCACCAGACAACACAGTCTTGCACTCTACCTATAATGTTCTAAACTGGAGGATTAATGACATGAAACTCAGGATACAAAACCTTCACAACATATTGAACTTATCTTCTGAACCAACTAACCATATTTATAAATGTGGAGAAATGTAGAGTCAACCTTTACACGTATGTGAGCATCCTCATATAAACAACATTTTCACAATCAAAAACACCTTTTCGATGACACAAATGATATGAAACATGGATCACACATTCCTTGATATATCATGAAGCCATCTTCTAAACCACGTGAGCATAAAATCACTAGTGGAGAAATGTGGAGCATTTCAAAGAGACTCTAACAACCAAACAACCAGACTGCAATGCACTCCATTAGACTTTTGATATCAATGACAACCAAACTACAACACACAAAACATAGAGATACCCTATTTTGAGAAGTACAATGGTAAGGAAGACCCTAGCAATCATATACCAACATATACAACCTTGTGTAGTGACTTCATCTTTGAGATTAAGCTCAAGTGGCTAAACTCTTTCCTAGGTCATTGAAAGACATGGCTTTGGAATGGTTTTATTCATTTCCAAATAATTTAATCCACTCTCATTTAATGAGCTTGTTGATGTATTCCTCAATCGTTTCCAACTAAACATTGGTCCTAAGATAAATATAACTTATTTAATACAATGCAAACAAAAGAAAGGAAAAAATGTTATAGATTTCATAAACAATTATCAATTGCTTTATTCACATATCAATCTTACTCTTCCTAATGTAGATGTCCAAAGAGAGTTCATTGAAAACTTACAATCTGATGTAATAGAGACTCAACCCTCATTCTCAAACTCACAACACATATATGAAACTCAAAAATAAATGCAAGAAATTAACTCAAATCTGCTAGAAATGTCTCATACTCCTCATTCAACATCTCTTGACTTGTTACAATAACAAGGTATCAATTAAGCACAAATGAAAATACATTCATTTGCAGCCATATGGGCTGATTAATTCCATTACAAATCTAATACAAAACTGATATGAAACAACAAGAAACAAATACAAAAGTTTTTCTTTCAACCAATCTTCTTTCACAAGTTTTTTTCTCCTACAACTTGCAAATCCTCAACTGAAACCTCTGTTAAAACTCAACCATGGATTCTCCATTCCATTTTTTTCTGAAAATGCCTCTTCAAACCTACAAAAACATGTCCAAAATTTCCTCCAAAGGAAAACTTTCCCTCCTCTAACCCGTCTCTCAAAAATTATCTTCCAATTCTTCTTTATTGCTTTCACAATTCTCTAGATTCTCCACTACTAGCTCAAAGAATTAATTAAAATTAAATTTTCTGCTCTCCACCACTAGGTATGACATCTCTTGTAGCTGCAAAATTAGACCTTAAAAATATAATTAAAACTCATTTAAAATCCACTTACAACAACCCCTCAAATTTATAGGCTTTTTCAGGTTTCTTTCCTCCCCTCTTTGACTCTCAAAAAAAGGAAGAAGACAAAAATCAGCTTGGGCATCCACTTCTCCAATCCCTACTTTTTAGGGGTCAATATTTTTGTGCTTTAAATCCCCACTCTTCATTTCTCAATGCCTCTTCTTGAAATTTGAACAATTAAATTTAATTGTTTTAAAATCTTCTTTTTTTGCTTTCCACCCCACAAGCCAATTTGTCAAAGTTGCACATTAAATTATTTAACATTAATTTATTTGTAGATAAATAATTTGAAACCCTCAAAATGTAATCCAAGCCAAAAATTAATCCACTTCAAAAATCTAAAATTGCATAATTCAAAAATTCAACCTTTTTGGTGACATAGGATTGCAAGTCACCATGGATGCCCTTGCATCACAATCGGATATACGGGACAAAATATTATTAATGAAATTTCCATCCTTCATACATTTGTGTACAACCCAAGTCATGATTATCAGAATTTGGTTAATCATTATGAAGAGATATTGTCATCAGCTCATACTGAGGAGTCTGAATCTATACCTCAAAACAACTACCAATCATTCAAGAAGCAAAATAAAAACTTTATCAAGATACATCTATATCAAAAAACCAATCATATTGAACCTCAAGTTGCTGCCATAAGTTCAACCCCATACCAATTTATATCAAAAGATAGATAATTTACTTCATTACTTGACTCCCTACATTCGATCATGTTGCAACTTTTGAGTAAGAGTTTAATCTGATTACCTCATGTTAAACCTATGGACACAACCAAACATTTACCTCCAAATTACAATCCAAATTCCTTTTTTCAATATCATTGCATGAGTGGACATGATACATAACGATGCATGTGTCTTAAACATCAATTTCAAGACTTCGTTGATTTCAATAAAATCCAATTGGGTGGTGTTAATGATCAAGGGAATAAGTTTGTTGCCCCGCCTAACCAAAAGTTGTGATTTTTTACCAACCCAATGCTTAATCATTCATCCTATTTTGTGCAAGCTTGTCATGTTAGGAATGATGAGATGAATTTTGATACAACTAATGACATGAATGATGGTTACAATGCTAATGAGGATGGTCTACAAGATATGGTCACTCTCATAGATGTTCAACCTCGTAAGGGCCAAACCACTGTGTGACCTGACATTGCTTTCACAAATAATGATGTAATTATACATGCACTAGATATTCCTCTCTACATTGTCAATTGTATCAATGAAAAACCTGTATAAGGAATACTCATTGATCTTGTGTGTATAGAGAATGTGATCACAGAAGAGTTCTTGTTTGTGCAAGAGCTTTATCAAGATTCTTATGAAAAATTGAAAGCATGGTTGAAAAATCATGATGGTTTTGCTCACCCTACAATAGTTTTGATCACTCTTCCTCTTAAATTTGTACCAAAACAATTAGATGTATCATTCTCCATCATCTTGACATCAGATCAATTTTGTGTGAAGCTAAGATACCCATGTCTACGCTCCATGAATTTTTTCCCATCGGTTATTCACAAGTGCATAAAGTTCCCCTTTAAAAATGAGATATTTATAGTGCATCATAGTGGTTTTAATCCTTTGTCTTCACATGGGAACTTTCCATTGGTTTTATTTTTGCCTCAACTTATGGAACCCATAAATACTTGAGAATACTTATTTTTCAATTCATACCAAAATTTTAAGGCAAAGCGCATAACAGATTTATCCCTTAGCAATATTCTTGAGAATGATAGGTCCATGGCTGTTCCTCGTACTCTAATAGTTGTGGATGAACCTATGCTCGAAGTCAAGACCCTTCCGAGTAACCAAGGTAAATATGTTGCAATTCCTCCACCCATCTCCTATAAAAGACAAAGAGACAATAAAATGATTCTTTTTGTGCCTCCAAAGATAAAACAAGTGTATTGACCTAAAGAGATAGTGGTTTCCCAACCCCTAATAGTTCCTTTATGATAGAACCAGGGTTGATTGAGAAAACACAATCTCAATGCTTGAGTCTTTGTCTTAAGAACTCCTTTGGGTGCTAATTCATTCACCCTACAACCTATAGGTCCTCTGTTAGTTTGAGGCACCCCCGGTTTACCTTAGCAACCCTGCTATCATTGCAAATCTGCTGCTGCAAAACATTATTTGGTACTCTTTCTTCCACTTGCACTATCTAGCCTTTTATTCCTCAAAAGACCAATCAATCCTCCACTCTGCCAACGTTGTTACAGGGGTGTGTGGCACTTTCCAAAGCTTTCAAAGTCATCTTCTCTGGTGCTTCAATAAACACCAAGCTTCAACTCTCCATTGTTTTCCCAAAAACAGGGTTCTTGGTTCTTGGGCAGGGTTACAAGCCTCAAACCCCTTTTTAGCCCTCTCAATACAAAAGGACAGGTTAGAACTCTCCTCTTCCACTAATTGTGCCAATCTTTCTAATGTTCCTCTGGCTCTTTTTCCAAGCTATGACTACTTTTTTGGAGATTGGTGTCTTTTCTGCCCGTACAGGGTTACAATTCAACCTAGGGTAACCTAGGGTTTCTTAATGTTCTTCCTTGCTTTATTCTGTCTTTTCTGACCAAAAACATACTGGAGAGTCTTCTGTTTCCACTCCACACCTTCTTAGACCTATCTACACTCACAATACACATCAGATAATAACATTGCACACCCCTGCTACGTTGGGTTATTTGCTTCTTGACTGTCTTTTCTAGCCGGGTTTCCAAACTCGCCTAGAAACAGTCTTCCAACTTGCAAGAAAAACCTCTAATATCTACCATATGTACAATATATACATGCCTGGAGTTTAGCATTGCTTCCTCTACACCCATGCTGCCTGGTACGTTCAGAAACAACATCTAAACTCCATGATTCTGGTTTTTTTTACCAGTCCCAAAACAGAGTTAAAGAAAAGACAGATTTTATAAAAAACAAAGAGCGATAGAAAAACAGTTTAAAAATACCAAAACAGAACTATAACACGTTGCTGTACATGCTCTTATTCCAATAAAAGATTTATGCTATTCATCTATTTGCTGTTACGCCAAAAAGAACAGGAAAACAGATTTTTCTTTACACAAAATCACCGATTCTTGTTTTTTTCAACATAACCGCCATTATCAAAGACTTCCCACCGTTCAAAAACATTCAACCCCAACAAAAATGGTCGAGGATTTCCTTCCACATCACGGGAAATCAGTTAGGTTTGCTGATTCGGGCTTAAAAGTGGAGAAAAAACGTTTTTTCGAAAACACACTGTGTTTTCGAATTTCAGCCAAAACTTAAGAAAACGCCTACAAACTGATTCCTAATTTATTCAAAATTAAACCTAAGCTTCAAGAAGGTCCCCTTACACCTTATCAATGGTGTATTAGACCGTACACAACAAAACAAAAAATTAAAAACATTACATTAAGATTTATGCTTGTATTTTGAGACTTGTATTTTGGGTGCTCCTGCACCATTCTCCCCCTCTCAGCATGAAGATGAAGAACTAGAAGGTGGTATCAGTTTCAGGTCAATTCCAAGCTTCTTGAATTGATCCTCTTGTACCCATGTAGCCTCGGAGTCAGGTTTGCTCTTCCACTTGATAAGGTGCTCCATGTATACCTTATTCCTTGTTGACTTTTTCACCCTAGACTCCAAGACCTTCTCTGCCTGAGCTTTCTCTTGACTTGGAAGGGGTATATTACTGATATCCTGAAAGATTTCCTTACTGTTCTGAAAGTCATCATTGACTGTACCCTTGTACCTGATCAAATCAGCAACATTGAAGACTGGAGATATGCCCAAATCCGATGGAAGTTCCACCTTGTATGCATTCTTTCCATACTTAGCTATCACCTTGCATGGTCCTACCCGCTTCATTTGCAATTTGGTGGAAATCCCCTTCTGCAATCTGGATTTGTTGAGGTGAACCATCACATAATCACCCACCTGGAACTGCACATCTCTTTTTGTCTCATCAACTTTGTTCTTCAACTTTTGTGTTGCTGTTGTGATTGTCCTCTTAACCTGCTCATGAATCTCCTTCATGGTTTGAGTGAAGTCTTCTGCATGTCCACTCCTATTCTCCATTGTTCCAAGGTCTCTGAGCTCACAAATTCCCCTTGGATGCATTCCATACACAACTTCAAATGGGCTTTTTCCTGTAGTTCTGTTCACACTATCATTGTATGCATATTCAGCTTGGGAAATCACCATATCCCAGGTCTGTCCATATTCCTTTGTCAAGCACCTCAATAGGTTACCTAACACTCTGTTAACCACCTCGGTTTGACCATCAGTTTGAGGATGGTAAGCTGATCCAAATGACAAATTAGTTCCCAATCTGCTCCACAATGTTTTCCAAAAATGGCTCATAAACTTCACATCCCTATCAGAAACAATACTCAATGGCAATCCATGGATTCTCACAACTTCCCTGAAGAATAGATGGGCAATATAGCTTGCATCGTGTGTGGTCTTGCAAGGAATAAAGTGACTCATCTTGCTAAATCTGTCCACAACTACAAAAACACTGTCAAAACCAGATTTAGTCTTGGGAAGACCCACCACAAAATCCATACTCACACACTCCCATGGTCTGTTCGGAATAGGCAAGGGCTGATATAACCCAGCATTGCTAGCTCCCCCTTTGGCTCTCATGCAAACAACACACTGTTCAACATACTTTCTGACATCTCGTGCTAACTTAGGCCAATAGTAAAACCTTTGTACCAGCTCTAAAGTTTTGTTAATACCAAAATGCCCACTAAGACTGCCATTGTGTTTTTCTTGGATCAGATTTTCTCTCATTGATCCTCTTGGGACACATAACAGATTGCCCTTGAATAACAACCCATTTTGCAATGTATACTCAGCATATTGACTGTGAAAATGATTTGCAAAGTCTGAACATACCTTGTAGGCTTCGGAAAAGTCTTCGTCATCACCATAGAGATCCTTAAAACTTTCCAATCCTATGCTTTTCAGCTGTATCTCTTGGACTGTCAACATCCTCCTGCTTAATGCATCTGCCACTTTGTTTTGTTGTCCCTTCTTGTGCTTAATGGTAAATGTGAAAGCTTGAATGTAATCCATCCATTTCAAGTGTCTATTGCTTAACTTCTCTTGAGTATTGATATAACTAAGTGCCTGGTTATCCGTGAAAACCACAAACTCTTTGGGCAGCAAATAATGCCTCCATTTCCTAAGGGACTGCACTAAAGCATAAAGTTCCAGATCATAGGTGGAGTATTTTTTCTTAGCTTCATTAAGTTTTTCACTAAAGAAGGCTACAGGCCTACCTTCTTGACTAAGGACTCCTCCTACTGCTACTCCACTTGCATCACACTCAACTGTAAACAATTTATCAAAACTAGGCAATAACAAGATAGGTTGTGTTGCCACTTCTTTTTTCAACTTTTCAAACCCTTTATCAGCTTCTAAAGTCCACTTAAACTTTGTTTTCTGACCACCCTTGATTGTATCTAACACTGGTGCACATATACCACTAAAATTCCTTATAAACTTCCTATAAAACTGAGCCAAACCATGAAAACTTCTTACCTCAGTTGTTGTGGTTGGTGTAGGCCAGTTTAGGATAGCTTCCACCTTACTTGGATCCATCTTCAGCATTCCTTGGGATACCACAAAGCCTAGATACACAAGCTCTTGTTTGAAGAACTCACACTTCTCAAGGTTGATTGCCAACTGTTCTTCTTGCAACCTTTTGAGTACCATCTCTACATGCTTCAAATGTTCTTCTGATGTCTTACTGAAAATCAGTATGTCATCCAAGTAAACTACCACAAAAATCCCTGTGAAATCTTTAAGCACCTCATTCATTAGTCTCATGAACGTGCTAGGGGCATTGAGAGGCCAAATGGCATCACTTTCCACTCATACAAACCATCATTTGTCTTAAAAGCTGTCTTCCATTCATCACCTTCCTTAATTCTGATTTGATGATACCCGCTCTTAAGATCTAGCTTAGTGTAAAATTTTGCACCTCCAAGGCAATCCAATAAATCTTCAATCCTAGGTATTGGAAATCTATACCTAATTGTGATTCTATTAATTGCTCTAGAATCAGTACAAAGTCTCCATTTACCTCCTTTTTTAGTTGCTAAAACAACTGGGACTGCACATGGACTAATACTCTTTTGAATCAGACCTTGATTCAGCAACTCTTCCACTTGTCTTGCCACCTCTTTGTTCTGCTCAGGGGTCAGTTTGTAGGCTGCTTTGTTAGGCAATGAGGCTCCAGGTATGAAGTCAATTTGATGACTTATTGCTCTCTTGGGTGGTAGAGTTGATGGTGTTCCATCACTCACAATGCTCTTGTATTTTCCTAGCAACCTTTGAACTGTTTTAGGTATGACTGTCTTCTCAGCCTTTTCTTCCTCTTTGGATTGCATTAGGACCACATAACCTTCATTCCCTTGGTATAGATCCTTGATGAACTCTTTACCACTGCTCAACATGATATTAGGAACCTTGGACTGCCCTTCATCTTCCTCAATCAACGATTGCAACTTGAAGGTTTTTCCATCCTTCGTGAATTCTATGGTATTCTCCTTTCCATGATATACAACACCTCTATCATATTGCCATGGCCTACCAAGAAGAAGATGGCATGCATCCATGGGCAGCACATCACAAATCAGCTTGTCTTTGTAGCCTCCTATTGAAAATTCCACTGTAACCTGCTCATTCACTAAGACACTTTGCCCTTTGTTCAACCATGTGACTTTGTAAGGATTTGCATGAGGTACCTTCTGCAATTTTAATTTATTTACTGCCTCCTCAGATATTATATTGTCCGTAGAACCAGAATCTACAATAACCTTGCATACCTTTCCAAGTATTTTGCACCTTGCTCGAAACAAAGCTCTCCTTTGCTTGGGTTCTTCCTTAACCGGTTGTCTGATCAGCACTCTATTAAACATCAGATTTTCACCTACTTCTGATTCTATGTGACTGATCTCAGGTGTCTTTACACTCACGGTGTCCTCTTGTGCATAAACTATTCTTTTCTCATTGCTAGATGAAGCTTTCTTCGGGCATCTATAAGCTGGATGGCCTAGCTGATTGTAGTTATAACACTTCATGGTGGCAAAGTAAGAGTTACTTCTGCCTACTCCTCTACCTCTATTTGAACCCCCTTGAGGTCCTCTTCCTCTATTAAATCCTCCCCTTGATGAGGTTTCACCTCCATGCTCAATAAGCTTGGATTCACCTTGGCTTCTTTGGTCACCACCTCTTCCTTGGTAACCTCCACGCTGTCCTTTTTGTTCTCTGCCTCTTCCTCTGCCCTTAGAGGACTGATCATGCTTCCTTTTGTTCCTCTCTTCAATCTTGATAGCTAGCTGATAACATTGGTGGACTGTCTTGGGGCTGAGCAAAGCCATCTCTTCTTGTATATTCCACTTCAATCCGTTGAGGTATCTAGCCACTTTCAGGCTCTCATCTTCTGCCACATTTGATCTCAAACAAAGCTTCTGAAACTCTTCCGTGTAGGTGTTTACATCTTGGTCTTTTTGTCTTAAACTCTGCCTCTTCTTGTGGAGCTGAATTTCATAATCATCTGGCATATAGGCTTCTTTCACCTTAGCAACCATTCCTTTCCAGGTTGATATGGACTGCTTACCTTGTTTCTCCCTTTCAGTCTGAATAAACTTCCACCAAGTTAATGCTGATCCTCTCAACCTTGACTTTGCAACCTTCACCTTCTGTGCTTCTGTAACTCCATCACATTCGAAGTGATTCTCCATGCCATCTATCCAGTCCAAGACCAGATCGGGATCCATCTTTCCATGGAATAGTGGTACACCCTCGAGTCCTTTTCCACTTAGTGCTTTTAATGCCTTCAAGAAAGGCTCCTCCTCCAAAACAGGGTCAGGTTCAGGGACTTTGTCCTCCTCTGCAACCTCTTCTTCTTTTGGCACTTTGCCTTCCAGTTTCACCTTGTTCAATGCTGCTTCAAGTTGTTCTATTCTTTCCTTTAGATATTTGTTATCCTCTTCTTGCTCTTCAACCATCTTGGCTAACTGTACATTAGTCACCATCTTAGGCGGTTCACTTGATTCGACTTCCTCTGACATATAAGCTGCTGCTTCCCAAATCTTTCACTGCTCTGATACCAATCTGATAGAACCAGGGTTGATTGAGAAAACACAATCTCAATGCTTGAGTCTTTGTCTTAAGAACTCCTTTGGGTGCTAATTCATTCACCCTACAACCTATAGGTCCTCTGTTAGTTTGAGGCACCCCTGGTTTACCTTAGCAACCCTGCTATCATTGCAAATCTGCTGCTGCAAAACGTTATTTGGTACTCTTTCTTCCACTTGCACTATCTAGCCTTTTATTCCTCAAAAGACCAATCACTCCTCCACTCTGCCAACGTTGTTACAAGGGTGTGTGGCACTTTCCAAAGCCTTCAAAGTCATCTTCTCTGGTGCTTCAATAAACACCAAGCTTCAGCTCTCCATTGTTTTCCCAAAAATAGGGTTCTTGGTTCTTGGGCAGGGTTACAAGCCTCAAACCCCTTTTTAGCCCTCTCAATACAAAAGGACAGGTTAGAACTCTCCTCTTCCACTAATTGTGCCAATCTTTCTAATGTTCCTCTGGCTCTTTTTCCAAGCTATGACTGCTTTTTTGGAGATTGGTGTCTTTTCTGCCCGTACAGGGTTACAATTCAACCTAGGGTAACCTAGGGTTTCTTAATGTTCTTCCTTGCTTTATTCTGTCTTTTCTGACCAAAAACATACTGGAGAGTCTTCTGTTTCCACTCCACACCTTCTTAGACCTGTCTACACTCACAATACACATCAGATAATAACATTGCACACCCCTGCTACGTTGGGTTATTTGCTTCTTGACTGTCTTTTCTAGCCGGGTTTCCAAACTCGCCTAGAAACAGTCTTCCAACTTGCAAGAAAAACCTCTAATATCTACCATATGTACAATATATACATGCCTGGAGTTTAGCATTGCTTCCTCTACACCCATGCTGCCTGGTACGTTCAGAAACAACATCTAAACTCCATGATTCTAGTTTTTTTTACCAGTCCCAAAACAGAGTTAAAGAAAAGACAGATTTTATAAAAAACAAAGAGCGATAGAAAAACAGTTTAAAAATACCAAAACAGAACTATAACACGTTGCTGTACATGCTCTTATTCCAATAAAAGATTTATGCTATTCATCTATTTGCTGTTACGCCAAAAAGAACAGGAAAACAATTTTTTCTTTACACAAAATCACCGATTCTTGTTTTTTTCAACATAACCGCCATTATCAAAGACTTCCCACCGTTCAAAAACATTCAACCCCAACAAAAATGGTCGAGGCTTTCCTTCCACATCACGGGAAATCAGTTAGGGTTGCTGATTCGGGCTTAAAAGTGGAGAAAAAATGTTTTTTTCGAAAACACACTGTGTTTTCGAATTTCAGCCAAAACTTAAGAAAACGCCTACAAACTGATTCCTAATTTATTCAAAATTAAACCTAAGCTTCAAGAAGGTCCCCTTACACCTTATCAATGGTGTATTAGACCGTACACAACAAAACAAAAAGATTAAAAGCATTACATTAAGATTTATGCTTGTATTTTGAGACTTGTATTTTGGGTGCTCCTGCACCACTTTAGTTCCTCCCTTAAGGGAAGAAAAGAAACCAATGGTCGAGAAACCCACTCCTACTTTGTCATAAATTGAAATTCATGCAAGAAGAAATCAAAATGCTAAAGAGTGTAGGTATAGGCATCATGCTATTGCTGGCCAAATGGAATAAAAGAATAAAAAAATGAATGATAATCCAACACATATGGAAGTAACTCAAGAAGAAATACAACTTTTACGAAAACAAGAAGTGAAACAAGAAAATTCAATTGCAATTGTCATAAATCTCCCATCGTGATTAACTTGTATGATGAAGATGAAATTGCTAAAATTGATGAGGTGCATAATGAGCTTAATATTTTATTTTCAAAGAAAATGAAATTAGATGGGGGAAACTGTGTTGATACTCCTGATGAGAGTGACCCACCACGTGTTGAACCCAAAGATGCTCTTAGTATGACACTTGTTGTATTCCCAAAATAGCTAGTTTTTTTCCTTCTCTATATGATGAGCAAGATTGGGATGCAAACAATATGCTTTAGGTTGGATCTAGTATGTGTGGTCCTCATTTATATTTGTTTCATGTGTTCTTTGTGTTTACTTGCACATGATGTGATCCCTTGTATTGTGATGCTTGGTGTGCCTTAGTGTTTGTGAGTTTTCTTTGGATGACCCTTGTTGCTCCATTAGGACAAGGGTACAAAGAAAACAAACCTATCATGACATTCTTCTATTTGTATATTCATTCTTCTATGTGTCATATACTTTATATTTTCTTTGTGTCTTGTGTTTTCCTTTTGGGGACAATATAAGACATTGATTCATTAGGTCTCTCCAATGTTGACCCAAAAGATTATTTTCCTTCTCTCTTCTATGTGTCATTCTTCCATTGTGTTTGTTGTTAATCCACGAGTATTTGGTGAATGATTTTAGTTTTGAGCTCTATCATATGATTGTAGTAACTTGACGTATACCAACCTAGGATTTGTGGATCACTTTCATGTGCATCTTTTGTCTTATCTATGGCATTGCATTTGGGGGAAACCCCTTTTCATGATGCAACTTTATTTGGAAATATATCATTGGCATAGGGATTTCCAAGTAAGCTCTCATGACCTTTATCATGCATGGAATTTATCATTTTTCTACTTTAAAGTAATTACTCAACAACATGGTGTTTTGAAATTTATTTAAAGTGGGAGCACACATTGACATTTTTTTGCTTCGCTTTGTTCACGAGCATTGGACCTAGTGACACATTGACATTGGAATTTTCTTTTCTTCACTTTTTCACAGGTGTTGAACTTAGTGTGCATTAGAATAGAATCTTTATCATTTTATAGCACCTTATCAAGGTTAACAGGGAGTATAACTCTTGGTATGGTTATGGGTACACACCTAATGAAAAGTGGTCCTCACTAGACCTAGTGTGTTTCTCATTTTTCCCCCTTATCTTGGGGGCTCACCTAGTGAAAAGTGGTCCTCCCTAGCTCATGTGCCTTCTAGACTATGATTCACCTAGAAAATATTGGACTTTGCTATTGTGTGAGTCATGAATGCCTTTGGTGTGGATCCTAGCATAACACAACTTGCTAGTCCTCATGGGAGCTAACATTTATTCTGTTGGAAATAGAATGTCATTTAATTGCAAATCCTAAACATTAATTATTTCATGTATCTCCTAGATTCTTGGAATGTGTTCAACAACACTAAGATTAGGATGAGATTAATATTTGATGAAATACTCATGATTATTGACATTTGTAATTAATTCTAAATGTAAGGAGTATGTGAGGGCGTCCATTGTGAGTTCCTAAATAATAGGGGCACACGGGGAACCCACATGGTAAGGTGGCACCTTAATTTCAATTAACTATTCAAAGTAAGAGATAACACTTTTGAATGCATGTAAAGATCCTAGGAGTTAGGATTTGATGTTTGCATGCATGAAGTTCAATTCAGTTCAGATCCTAGTTCAGTTCAGTTCATTTCAAAATCAGTTTAGTTCAGTGCAATTTAGTTCAGTTCAGTTATGTTTTAGTTGTCTTCAATTAGTTTCAATTGTATGTTAGTTAAATTTAGTTAACTTGGAATGCATGGCTAATAACTTGAGTTGTATGACAGATAACAAGGACTACCTCCAGTTAATAGGGGATGACCATTCTTGCATGAATGGTGTTGAGTAAATGTTTCAGTTAACTAGAAATCACTTGGAGCCAACTTGGGCACTCAAGATGCTTTCTTGGATTTACCTCTCTTGCATGATAATATATTTCTGAAGGCTTAGTTAATTAGGATTACTTTTGGGCGCCATCTTTGAGGAAGAGCTTTGGAATTATCACCAAAGTGAAGGATGAGTTGTAGCTTCAGTTTGGGATGCCCAAATGCATGAAGCACATGTTGTAAGCTTTATTCTTCACAAAATAACTCAACTTGAAGCAATATGGCATACCTTTTCTAGGGATTGAGATTGGGCATTGCAATTGTCATCTTTTGGAGATTACAAGATTGCTTATTGCCTCTATATCTCATTCAAGTTGAAGAGATTTTTCATAATTATTATTGCAAGTGTGAAGAAGATTGGTAAAGACAAAAGAAGCATTCTCAAGCAAGAATTGGAGCTATTTTATTTCAGAGATTGAATAATAGACTAATTCTTGGTGGATTTTTTTCCCGAAAGGGTTTCTCCACGTTACATCTTGTGTAATCTTTCTAATATCCTTTCTAGTTCTTCTATCAACTTTTGTCTATATTCTACAATAGTAAAATGGATTAATCAAGATAATCACCCACAAAGAATATATGTAACAAATAAAAAGCTTACTTAGATCAACAATATTAAAGTTTTATAGAGTATTAAGCTAAGAAAACACCTCATTTTTCAACATTTGGTATCAAAGCTGAGGTTGGGTAGAGTAGTGGGACACCTTTCTCTTAAAGTTTGAAGGATTTATTAGCTTATATGTGGGATCTCTTATTATTTTAGTAATTTTCTGATTTTGGAATTAAGTTTTTGTGACAATGAATTCAAGGTTATATATTGAAAGGTTCAATGGTTCTAACTATGAAATGTGGAAATTAAAAATGGAAGATCTTCTTGAAGAAAGAGATCAGTGGTTAGCGGTTAATAACGAGACAAAGACACCTACAACTATGTCAGATGAAGATTGGGCTAAGTTAGATCAAAAGGCAAGAGGAACAATTAGATTGTGTCTTGTTGATGTTGTTCTTTTAAATGTTTTAGTGGAAACTAGTGCATATAAATTGTGGAAAAGAATAGGAGATATTTATCAAAGAGTCTAAAAAATAAGTTGTATCTGAAAAGGCAGTTATATTCATTGAAAATGAAAGATGGTGATTCAATAGCACAACATTTAAACGCTTTCAATTTAATTCTCAGTCAATTAGCATATGTAGATGTAAAGCTTGAGGATGAGGATAAATGCATTTTATTGCTTTGCTCTTTGCCAGATTCTTGGGAAAATCTAATTGTTACAATTAGTGGTAATGGTGCAGATCCAAAGATGAACAAGATTATTCCTACTCTCCTATCAGAGGAGGTGAGGAGGAAATCTATAATTGGATCCCAAGATGCCTTGTTTGTAAGAGGTAGGCCTAAAGAGAAGGAATCTAAGGCATACAATAAAGGAAAGGGTAAGTCTAAAGGACGGTCAAAACCCTTGGTAAGAGTAAGGTAAAGTGCTAGAATTATAGAAAACCTTAACATATTAAAAAGGATTGTAAGAGCGAGAAAAAGAATACTGATGCTTCTACAAAATTTGATGACAGTAATGATGCATTAGTCGTTTCTTCTAATACTATTGTTGATAACTCTTGGCTTATTGATTCAGGTTGCTCCTATCATATGACTCCTAGAAAGGAGTGGTTCTCTAAGTACACTACATATGATGGAGGAGATGTCTTATTTGGAGACAATAGCACAACAAAGGTTGTTGGCAAAGGAGAGGTAAAATTTTGTTTCAGTGATGGTAGTGTTAAAACCCTTAAAGATATTTTACATATTCCAGGACTTGCAAGGAATCTACTTTCTATCTCTAAGTTTAATGATTCTAGAATGCATGTGACATTTGACAAAGGTGGTTGCAGATTGGTGAAAGGGAATATGGTGGTTGCTAAAGGATCTCGGATTGGGACTCTATTTAAGTTGAATACCTCCAATGTAAATATTTCATCAAATGTAACTGAAGCTAAAAATACATGTATGCTATGTCACCATAGATTGGGCCATATAGGTGAAAAAGGTCTTAGGACCATTCTTAATAAAAATTTGGTTGACGGTATTCCTAATTATAATATTGGAAAAAATGACTTTTGTGAGCACTGTGTGTTTGGAAAGCAATCTAGATCTAAATTTCCTAGTGGTACAAATAGAGCTAAAAGATTATTAGAGATTATTCACTCAGATGTAATGGGTTCTATGGATATTCACTCTATTGGAAAATCTAGATACTATGTCACATTTATTGATGATGTCTCAAGATACACTTGGATATATTTTATGCAAAACAAATCTGATGTGTTTAATAAGTTAAAGAAATTTAAGGCTTTGGTTGAGAAACGATTAGATCATAAGATACAAGTGTTGAGATCATATAATGGTGGTGAGTATTGTTCTAAGGAATTTGATGTTTATTGTAAGCATGCAAGAATAGTGAGACAAGAAACTACTCCATATACACCTCAACAAAATGGAGTAGCAAAAAGGATGAACCAAACCTTAATGGAAAGAGCTAGGAGTATGTTAAGTAGTGCTAAGCTTGAATAGTCCTATGGGATAAAGTGGTATGTACTTCTTGTTATTTAATCAATAGATCCCCTAGTTCATCTATTGAAGATAAAACTCCTTATGAGATGTGGTTAGGTAAGAAACCTAGTGTTGCACATTTAAGGATCTTTGGTTGTGAGGCTTTTGTTCATGTGCCTCAAGAAAAGCTATCTAAATTGGACCCTCAAGCACAAAAATGTATATTCATAGGTTATGGTGAAAATGTAAAAGGATACAAGTTTTGGAATCCACTAACAAGAAAAGTTTCTTTATCTAGAGATGTTATTTTTAGGGAATTTAGAGCTTATTTAGAAGAAGAACAACCAAAGGAGAAGGATACTTCTTGAACAATGCATTTTGAGACAAATATTGAGAAGCAACAAGATGCACATGTTGAAGAACAATTGGATGGATTAGAAGAGGAGAGTTCAGAGAGTTCTTCTGAAATAGATGCTCAAGATGAGCATATTGAGGAACAAGTAGAAACCCCTTTGAGGAGATCCACAAGACAACGGAATCCTGTTGATAGGTGTAGCCCACCTAATTTAAGTTGTATTTTTGCTTTAATGAGTACTAATGATGAACCCAATTCTTACAGGGAAGCTTTGTCCTCATATGAGAACAAGCTTTGGTCACAATCTATGCATGACAAAATGGAATCCTTGGATACTTGTGACACATGGGATCTTGAGAGTTTTCCCAAAGATAGAAAGGCCATTGGTTGTAAGTGGATCTTTAAAAAGAAGATTGGTGCAGATGGTAATCTTGAAAGGTACAAGTCTAGATTAGTAGCCAAGGGCTAATCCCAGAGAGAGGGAGTTGACTTTAATGAAATCTTCTCTCTGGTTGCTAAATTGACTTCTATTAGATTCTTCTTATCTATTGCTGCTACTTATGATTTTGAAATTGAGCAAATGGATGTGAAAACTACTTTTTTGCATGGGAATCTTGATGAGGAGATTTATATGAAGCAACCTGAAGGTTTTGTTGTAAAAGGAAAAGAAGAATTGGTTTGTAGGTTAAAGAGATCTTTATATGGATTGAAACAAGTAACCCAAATGTGGTACCAAAAGTTTGATGCTTTTGCATTAAAAATTGGTTATGTTAGGAGTGAGGAAGATCATTGTGTTTATATAAAAATTATTGATGATCAGCTTTTAATTATTATCTTGTATGTTGATGACATGTTGTTTATTGGTAACAACAAGGTAATGATCAAAGAATTGAAAGCACAACTCTTGAGCACATTTGAGATGAAAGATCTAGGGGCTACAAAATATATCCTCGGTATGGAATTAGTAGAATGGGGGTTTATGAGCTTCAGTTTAAGTCGAAGACAATTATGTTGATACTATTTTGAAAAGATTTAACATACTGAGACAATAAGTATT
>VDFB02377886.1:0-23404 GCA_007258455.2 Sequoia sempervirens
TCACTAGCTTGGCTTCAGGATAGACTACTAAATGATGCACCACCACTTTTGCATCAAGCCCTGGCATATCTTTGTATAACCATGCAAAGTTGGCTCTTTTCTCTTTCAAGAACACTGCTAGGTTTTTTTGTTCTTCATCCAACAAGGATTTGGCATAAAAGTTATCTTAGGTGCTTCTTTTGTTCCCACATTAACTAGAGTAGCCTTCTCTACTAACACTGATGACATTTTTGGATGCATTGCACTAAGGGGTAGATTGAATCCCTCATCCTTGGGAACCTTAGATGGGTTTTCACCCTTGGATGTGTCCTTTCCTTTTACTATTTTAGGATCAAAAAGTGCCAATGTGGTTTTCACTCAAAGATTTGCATGTTATTTCCATGTCATCAATTTTTTGATTAAAGGATTCAATCATCTCCCCATAGTATGCTTGTGTGTCTAACTCTATATTAAAACCATCTTTCTGATCTGCCCATGGTAAGTTGTCACGGAGTCCAATGAATTCTAAGATCGCTTCATTTTTTTCAAATAAATCTAGAATCAATGGTCCTCGTTGGTCCCAATCAATGATTTAGGGGTATACTAGGCTTATTTTTGTGATTTGTTCATTTGGGGTAAAAGATGTTGTGGATATCATGAAGAGAGATTTATTCTCAAATATTTCAACAACGTCAAGGGGGAAGTCATCTAGGGTGGTATCATAGGAAGTTGGTAACCAAGAGGAATCCTCATCCCATTTAGCCAAAGTACCTTTGCCAATGAGGGTAACCTTGGTAGTAGTAAATCCTAGGCCAAGATTCTTTAGACATCTCTCAAGAACAGTGGGTTCTAGCAAACCATTGTCATTTTGACCTAGTTTCTCATTCTTGTTGTACCCCATCCCTTCATTAGCTACAAGACTTTATTACCATCTTCCATGGGAAGAATGGGGATGGGTCGATCATCTTGATAGAGTAGTTTAGAGACATCTTCCTCATTGCCATCTTCTTTGTTCAAATCCCCCCACTTGGTAAAGGTAGTAGCTTCCATCTTTACTGTTTAGGCCACTTTGTTGATAGGTGTGGTTTTCCCATGAGATTTGGGAGAAGAGGTAACTCTCCCAACACAAAAGTTTCTTTCTATAGTTTATAATTTCCACAACTATCATCTTAGATCACTACTTTGATGTCAAGAATAGTCTACACAATGGGTTTTTTTGTTTCAGAGGTAGATGGAAGGGATGATGGGTTAACAAATGAGGGGGTTAGGTCCATCATTTTTAGGGATTTGGGGTATTTTGTAAAACTTGGCCTCAAGGTTCTTGCAATAGTAAAAGGGCTCAAGATCTCCATAGATGGTAACTTATCTATCCTCAAAAGGAAATTTTACACATTGATGATAGGTCAAGGCTATAGCTTTTAGGGTATGAATCCATGGTTGACCAAATAAAATGTTATAGGGGAGATCAAGGTCTAACACTTGGAATGTGGTCTCAACAATGATAGGCCCCACTTGGATGGGTAGCATGATGATGCCTTGTGATACCCATTCTCAATCATCATATGCTCTAATGGTTGTACTATTTGCTTTATCAATAGTATCCTCTAAATAACCCAAGTTCTTGATCAACTAAAGGGTCAAAATGTTCAAACCAACATCTCCATCTACTAAGACTCTTTTAACCTTGTTCTTATGAACAGTGACCCCAAGGTGTAAAGCACAATTATGACATGACTATGATGGTAGGTCTTGTTCCAAGAAGGTGAGAAGATGAGGGATAGTGATATGCCCTAACATAGCTTGAAACTACTTTGTATCAATATCTTCAAGGATGGATGATGTGAATAAAGCTTCCTCTAATATTTCCCTATGTGCGGGGGATAGCCTCAATAGTTCTAAGATTGAGATCTATGTGGGGGTCTTCTTAAGTTGATCCAAGAGATTATACTTGCTAGGGTTTGATGTTGGGAAAGTAGGTTGTGCCCTAGGTTGAGATGGAACTCTTGGATGGTGAATTTTCCATGTCGCGTGGTGACTCCACACTCCACACTATGTCCTTTGATGGTGACAATAGTGACAACATTGTCACAAGAAGCGACTACATTGGAATAGAAATGTTGCATGTTATTGTAGGTCTTCCCTTTTCCATTGTCATTCCCTTTTTTGTGATCTGGCATAGGGTTCTTGTATATCTTGATATCCTAGTTATTGGCTAGTACTTCAATAGATATTTCTCCATTCTCAATAAGATCTTGGATAACATTCTTCAATTTCATGCAGTTAGATTTTTTGTGTCCTTTGATTTTGTGAAAGTCACAAATATCATTTTCCTTGTACCAAGGTGGTTTATCCTATGGTTCTTGGTAGTTTTGGAAATTGGGAAGTGTTACCAAGTTCTACTCTACCAATTTCTTCGTGATAGTTTCAATAGGTTCCGATAATAGTGTATATTTGCATTTTGGATAGTTGTTCCTGTTGGGAGTTTGTCTTTGTTGTGTTTCGATGTTATTGATCTGATTATTTTGTGAGGATGTAGCTTGTTGTATGGTTGGTTGAGTGTTAGTAATTTGATTGGTGTTTTGACTAGGAGCATTTAGGACCACCTTAGCATCTACCACACCATCATTCTTCACATTCTTGTTCTTATCCCAAACTCAAGGCTTGCCACTTGAACTAGTTGATGGGTGGTTGTCTTTGTATGCTTGGGTATTTCCCTGTGAGATTAGAGCAGGCTCGATGTTGATATCTCTAGGGAAAAGTTCATCATAGGTGGTAATGCAGTGCATTTTCAAGTGGAATGATAGATCTGGATTGAAATTCCCTATGATAATCCCTACTTATTCTTCAAGAATTGACCACTTTCTCTTACTATCCCTCTTCCTCCATCATTGTAATAAATTCATGAAGGATTCTCCTTTGTTTTGTTTGAGAGTATACATCTCTTCTAAGCTCACATCCACATCAAGATTAAAGGAGAAGTTTTCCATGAATTTATTGGTGATTTCTAGGAAGGTTTTGATTCCTATAGGAAACTAATAAAACCAATCAATAGATTGACCCATCAAGCTTCATGGAAAGAGGTGCATCAAATAGGTATCATTATAGCCTACCTCCATACACATAACATTAAACTCTTTGATATGGTCCATAGGATTTCCTCTCCCTTTGTATTTATCAAATTTAGGAACCTCAAAACCAAGAGGGAAAGGTACCATTGTGATGTTTCGATTGAATGGATACAGACATAGGTTTTGTTATGTATGGGGTTTCTTCATTTTTCCCATCTGGATATCTTGCATTTCTTGTGTTAATGCCCTAAGTTGCAATGATACATCATCTTGTGGGTTTGGTGGAGGAATATATGTTGCACATTATGGGATGGTCGATGGATTGTATGTGGGATTCCGATATGATGCGGTGCTATATGGTGTGTATGGTGGTGGAGGCATATATGTTCCCAACATGTTTGTACTAATGATGTTCTATTGATGGTTATAATATAAACCCTATTGTTGTTGTGTGAGCATTTGTTGTTGTTGAGCATAATGGCCAGTTTGTTGTGTTACAAGGTTTCCGAGCAGCCATTATTGCCGTTGTTGTGGGGATGCTTTGCGCCGTACTTAAGCATTGCTCTTTTGTGCTACCGGGTTGCTTTTGCTTGTTGTTGTTTTTCGTTGCGTTGTTTCGGTCAGTTTGATTGCTGTCGCTTGTTGTTGTGCTACTCAGGGTTGCTTCTTCTTGCTTGTTATTGTTGTGTTGCTAGGGACAGTTTTGATGCTTGTTATTATTGCTGTGTTGCTAGGCCACTTTTGTTTTCGTTTTGTTGTTGTGTCGATAGGGTTTTCGTTTATTGTTGTTATTGTTTCTTTGCGCTAAGGATGCTGGTTTTCCTTGTTGTTGTTGTTGTGCTACTGGGTTGTTTTTGTTTCGCTTGCTTGTTTAGGGCTGCTTTGCTGTATTTGTTTATTGCTGGGCGCTTGTTACGCTGCCACTATGCTGCTGTAAAAGCTGCTGCATGTGCTTGTAATGTAGGATTGGTTGGTTGTTGGGAAATCTATGATGATTTTTGGGTGTTTATGGTTTGTGTGGGTTGTGGGTTGTTGACAAGAGGTTGGGGGTTCCCTTGGGTTAACACTCCTTGTAGGATGGTAGATTGAGATGGAAGAATGTAAGATTGAGGTCTCATTTGATTTTTCATGATGTGGGGGACCAATGGAAATGATGAGGATGGTTCCATTTGGTATTGTGATGGCAATGCCACATTCAAACCTTGTAATTGAAATGGTTCCCTTAAGAGATGGGTAGGGGGTTCCCTTGTGGTATTTGAGGTGGGGCCAAGGTATTACCTTGGTTAATGGGATTCGTAACCAAGGTGCTGTTTTGACGGGCTGGCATGGATGGGATGCAGTGCCTTTGCAAGAATCAATGGGACATTCGGCGAACCAAATGGGGTGGTTAGGAGGCTACCTCCCTTGCTGTGTGCTATGGGCCTATTTCTGTATGGGTGGTTACATACCCCTTGTTGATTCATTTGGAGACAAATTCTGGTCTAGCACTTTGCAGCCGATTTTAGTAACACTTTGTACTTTTATAGGGTGGGAATTTTCCAGGACGGTTTTAGAATGTTGAGAGGTTATCATGGATCTTTCATGGAGCGAGTGGTTTTAAAAGTGGGATGTAGGGGGTTCTCATCAATAGTAGGAGCACTAAATGTAGGTGTCCAAGTAGTGTTTTAGGGTGTATTGGTGTTTATGGTACCCACAAATGTGTTTCTTTCCAAAGGAAGCGTGTGGCCAAAGTCCTTAGCAAGGCTAGTTGCAATACTAGGAGTTTGTGTTTGACTTGGCCCTAGTGATGGAGTTTATTGAAGTGTGGATGAAGTCAGGCCTTTTTTCAAGCTTTGTGCTAAAAAATATGGGGGAATTGAAGTCATTTTTTCTAATGCTTGACGCTCTTGCTTATACTCAAGGATTTCCTCTTTAGTAAGCTCAAATGGTCCCACCATATTTTAGGGTTGTTGTGAGGGGGTAGAATGACTTCTTGGATCAAACTCTTGAGGGTTGGTATCACTTGTGGTGGATGTGAATTTGGTTTTCTCCATGATTCTCTCATATTGTGATCTTGTTGTTACCATAAATTTTGGGTCACCTATGAGAGAGTTATGTTTGGATTTGTAATATTTGAACTCTCTAGTTGACTCAAACTTTGGTAAGAAGGCCACTCTAAGTCTTTTTGGAGCAATGGTGTGAGTGGGAGATGAAAAAGGTGAATGATATGGGGGTGATCTTTACAATTTTTTAGGACAACACTTTTGACTATAATTATGATGTTTGATGTTTGGATAAAAGATGTTGAATGAATTTGTGAATCTTTAAGGTAGACTTGTGACCTTCAAGATAAACTAGTCCAAGATGTGATAACTAGCTTAACTAAATGTATGGAAAAGGATTAATTTCACACACAACATAGCTAAATTAGGGGATGGGTTTAATGATTCCTAATTCAAAAAAATTGGTGTGTTCAAAAGTTTATAAAGGTTGGTGAAGTGAAAAATTTTTGACCCAAAATGCTAACCTAGAGTGAACCTTTTGTTTTACAAGACCAAGGTAGTGAGAAACATTCTATACCTCTAAAGTGATCAAACCCTAAGAACTCAATGTTTTAAATGATAAGCTATTGTGAATTGTGTAGATTTGGTTCATTTATTGAAGAGCGTAGATAAAATCTCCTTATTGATCTATCTTGGTTGTGGTGATTCCTTAAGATATGACTCCTAATAAACTTTGAGCTATGATGTCTAAGTTTGAAATGGAGGAATATGTACCTTCTCTTGGGGATTTTGATTTTGTGAGAGATCATTAATACAAGCACAAGATCATGAAAAAGAGGTTATTTATTGCCATGTTGGAGGTGGTAATATGGGCCTATTAGCCGCAATTGCCATGTTGGAGGTGGTAATATGGGCTTGTTAGCCCCAATATTGGATTTTTCCTCTTGTTTGTCTAAGATGTTTGCTACGTTTCTCCATTGGTTTGGTGTTTCCTTTGTTTCAAAAGTGAAGCTCCTAAGATTATTAATTATATCTATTTTTTCTCCTTCAATCAATTCAAATTTGGTTGTATGATAGCCAATGCAAGGTTTGGTTGTTGAACTAGAGCGATTAGACGCCAAATGGTCATGTGTGGGGTTCAATTTATCAATTCATCTTGCTTAATGAGTTTCTTTTTACCATAATCACTTATCTTGCTTAAGTTTCAAACTAAATTTCTATGTCAAAAAACATCATTCATTTGACAAAGTCCATTATGTGAAAGTCATGAAATTAAAGCCATAGTTACCTATGTTAACTTTGGGAAGTATGGATTGAGATATAAGTCAAGATATTTAGAAGTCTCTAAGGATATAATCCTTAGGACAAGCATCAATATCAAGGCTTTTCAAATGGTAGCCATGCTTAAACCAAAGGGTTTGAAATGTTTTGGAACCAAGAAAAGTATTAAATTGAATCAAAAGCATTAAAATTAATCCTAGTTCAAATGGGTATGTATTTATTAGAGGCTTACCAATCATTCCCATAAGAGATGATTAATCTGTGAAGATGGAATGGACAAATAGGCTATGTCAAGGAAATGTACCATCTCGACATGCCAAGCACAAGAGTCCCTTCCCTATTTGCTTTATTTCCTCAACCAAAAACAAAACATGGGAAGTAACTTCTTGGAACGGTGCTATTCCAATACACTACCTTAAAATACTTTTCGGAATTGGACTTGGTTAGCCACTACAAACAATGTTTTTAATGACCATATTCAAGATAAATTGATGCCTATACATGCAAAGATTCACTCAATTAAGAGGCCTCTCAGTCCTTAGAAACATCTAAGGGTTTTAAGGTATCACATGGATACTAGAGGATACATTCGTCGGTATAAGACAACAACACCAACTAGTTAATGACTTTAGTTGCACTAAATTATTTATACAACAAACCAAAATGAAAGCACCAGTCACAAGTTGGGAGGCAGGCCCTCTTAAGGTAACACAATTTGTGAAGCTTAAAATTCATTTCATCACCAATATTTTCCAAGAGGTGCAAGGGGAGAGGATAGGCGCTTCAAAGAATAAAAGTATACTTGTATGTTTCTCTTCACTCAAGATCACATGAACCACAAGGGGAGAGGACACACACAAGAAAATCAAACACACATTCATTTAAACTTTGACAAGCATAACGAGTTTGTTTTAACACCAAATGAAGTGTTTAGATTGTTCAATTTTGAAACCAACATTGCAAAATGGGGATATTTGGGTTCAATTTTAACCAATTTGAACGTTAATTTTAAACCCAAAAGGAAATTTAGTTGGTCCTAAAACATGAAATAAAGCATCATAAAATGGGTTATAATTGCCCCATAAGTGTAAAAACACTTGTTACAATATATAATCAAATGATTAATATGCTCCTTCACTTCAAATTTTATTTCCCAAACCTACAAAACTAGTTAGCCTCAAAACAAAAACTAGAAGTCAATGACATGTTAGCAATCAGATGAAATTAAAAAATTAAAACATATGTCAAAATTTAGGTTCTATTTTGTTCACCGGTAAATAGCAACGTTGAAATCATTTGTGTCTCTAAATTTCATCAGATGTGTTGCTATGTCACAAATGCGTCGCTATATCAAAAAATTAGATGTGCCGCTTTGCAATAAATAGTGACATCAATAGTGTCACCAAATCAAATGCATCACTAAATCAAAATTCATGGCACGATTAAAAATAAGTTTAGCATCACTATTTTAATATGTGGTGACAAATTTAATAAGGTGTCACTAAATTAATTATGTGTCACTATTTTCAAACCAAAGTGTGTCATTGTATAGTGATGTGTCCTAGATGCATTGATGAATCTTCAATAGCATCACTGAATTTGCAAACATAATCAAAATGGGAATATAAAGAGAAATTCATCGAATTTGATTATTATAGCCCTCCTTCTAGTGCCAAACTGTGACCAATGGCATAGTATAGGTTAACTACACTTGATCCATACAAATTCAAAGAATATTTAATCCACTAAGCATCAATCCCAATAAGATATTCAATGTAAATAAAAATGAAGAAGCCATTAAAACTAACATTCTAAAAAATGAAAGCTTGACAAAAATCTATTCTAATCCTTTGAATCTTATCCTATTGGGGGAGTGGTGTCACATTGATGTGGAATGGTGACCCTTTCCCAATCCCTTGGATAATATGAGCTTTTCCAATAGATTTTATTGATTAAAATTGATGGAAAATAATGAAAAAGATGAATGAAAGCATGTTAAAAGCTAAATTGACATGGTGGAAGCCAAGATGTTTGATGTAAGTGTGTGCAAATATATTCTAAATTTATGCAATATTTAAAGATGCAAGTCCTAATTCCAAAATATGATAAATGGATGCAACTAAGTTACCATGGAAGCCATTAATGGATTCTTTAAGCTACTATGATCAAGATTTAAACTAAAAATGTTAAATGTGTGCTAAATATGGATGCAAATGAGAGTGATTTTAATAGCATAAGTTTACTATTAAAATATGGATCCCTATTCAATAGATGCAAGATCTATTTATAGAATAGGAAAAAAGAAACCAATGGTCAAGATTGAAAGAATCAATCAATGCTCATGATGGAAGGAAGATGGAGGCATGGATCATGGATTCCTATCAAGGGTTGAAAATGCAAGTTGATATTTAATCAAGGGTTCACAATCATGCAAAGAAGCACACTTTCAAAACTTTCTCAAGAAGTTTGTTGAAATTTTGTTAGAAGGAAAAATATTCCATTTTTCAAATGAGTGAAGAAGGAAAGAATATTCCCTAAGAATATTCCCTTTTGGAGGAATGTGCAAAGGAGGAATATTCCCTTGCAAGTGGGAGAGTTAGAATTAATTAGTAATTTGATAATTAAAACAAAGTTTCAATTATGCAAATTAGAGGAATTTAGGATATCCATTAAATAATTAGCTTATTTAATGAAAAGGGATCAAAATGACATTAAATTAAATAATTAAGATTATTTAATTTAAATGAGAGGACTTAGGGTGTTAAAATTAAATATTTTGATTTATCCAATTTAACAAGATGAAAGGTTAGCATGAAAAGGGTAGGAATTAACCTAATTAGATTAATCAGATTAATAGATGAAAATCATGTAATTATTTAAATAGCTAGGATAATTTAATCAATTAAGTGAAAAGATGATGTGTTTTAGGATGAAATGGTGTTAGTATATCAGATTCGAGTGTGTATTCTCATTAAAAAAAATTAAGTGTCTACAATTAGCTTCCACATCGTCAAGATTATTTTCATTTGAATCTTCAACCTTCTCTAATTTTCTAGCCTTAAAATAAGTTTCAACTTTTGTGCCATTGTTAGGACCAAATTCTCTCATTTTAAATGTACTTAGTGTACCATATAACAAATCTCTAGTGTAAGTATTAAAATTTTAAAATTCTTCAATAACCATAATATTTAGGAAGAGTTTTGAGAATTTTCTTTACCACTTTAGGTTCTTTGAATTTTCCACCAAGACCTCTCATTACACCGACAAGTTTATCAACCCTCTGCATGTAACTTGTAACAATTTCATCTTCATGCATTCGCAAGTTCTCAAATTGTGTCTTCAAATTCTACATCTTAGCTTGTTTAACCTAGTCATCTCCTTCATAAGTACTCTCTAACTTATCCCAAAAATATTTAGTAGCTTTAAATCCATAACTTTCACCAATTCAGAATTCACAAGACTTCTCAAAAGAATAGGCCTTTCTTTACCATTTGTTTCATAAGCCTTGATCTCATCACTTGTGTTTGGACCATTTACAGATATGGTATATGTATTCTTCATTGCCTTCCAAACATAAAATCTAAGGGACACCAAATAGCCTTACATATTTGTCTTCTAGAATGCATAGCTTGTGCCATCAAACTTAGTGCACTCCATCTTGTTCACCATCACAAATCTACCTCAAGCTATTAATATTTTCTCCAAGGAATCTTCCTATGATACTAATTGTTGAATGAAAAAGAAAAATGAGAGGGGGGTGAATCAGTTGTATCTAATTAAAACATAAAAACCCTCGATAGTAATTAGATCCACATGCATTCATTAAACCCTTATTCTATTATAATGTTTAAACAATACATATAACATAAACTAAAATAACACCATACATAAGAGAACACCATATTTAGGTGGAAAACCCAATCAAGGAAAAACCACGATTTGGATTAGCTCATAATATAAGTAATTGCAAAATTGGTATAAGGGCTCACTAACAATATATGACACACTATCCAAAAAGGCTCACAACCGGAATAAGAAAAGAATATAGAAAAGAAGTGTTACACAAAGAACAAATTCTCAATGCAACAAAGATTTCACCATAATAGATCCAACACCTTCATATCCTTATTTGAATGATTGCAGAAACCTTTAGTTCACTACATAAATTAGTCCAACACTTTGAAGATCGCATTGGTGTGCTCAAATTCACACTTGAACACTCTACTATTCGCACCATATGCATCACACACATCTATCTTGCCATCATCCAACAAATCAACACTCATTTATACCATATTCAACCTTGAAATCCTTCTCCAATGTTAGTTATGCACCTCAAACATACAAATTCAAATTAGGTTGGCACCCAAACATTCCCACAATGGATAGGAATAAAGGCAAGCCATGCAAATCCTTAGTTAGGACCCAAATCTTTACTAACATGGCTCAACATGCTTCCACAAACTTTGAACATGCTTCACATGTAGTGTAAACACCACATTAGTCATTACCCATGAAAACACCATTAAAATTTTAAGTACACACTTCCTTTGATCATTCCAAAACTCATGGACAACAAACTTCACCTAAGCACAATCCAAAAACATCCTGAAAACCAACAAACTCCTTCGCAACAAATTTCACCTGAAGAATATAGACATATTTTACATCTAGACAATACTTCCATACACTATAACTCAGAAGACCATCTTCCAAAACACCAAATCACAAAACCTCTTGACATAGGAAAGATACCAACATTATCAAATCTCACTCAGAACTGCAAGTCCTGAAACACAACTATGGAGAAACATGGATCCAATACATTTCTCTCAAACACCTCTGCAATGCACAATTCACACTAGTGAACAAAAATTCTTTTGTACCATGATCCATCACCACAGATTATGAATATATCATCTTTGAACACCTGTAACCAACATATCCAAACCACACAAGTATATCTTCAACCCAAAAGAAATGCGGAGGAAAACCATAACACCTTTGCAACACAGAACATCACTACAACACATTGTTTCCTCTTTTTATCAATTTTCTCAATGTCCTCAACATCTTTAGCACATACAACAAAAATCTCTACTTCAACAATCTCCTTTAATGTATAAATTTTACATGAATGGAGAAACCTTCATACTTGCAACAAAGCCTAAGTCTAAATAGGTTAGCCTGTTAGGGCATTTTATGTCATGTTGTTTTTCCATGAGATTTTTCAGCTTGTTTTCTTGTAATAGGTTACCCCTGGTACATCCTTTGGTTTTCAAATCCTTGTTTCTTCTTACATGGTGTTAAGTCATTATTTGTAGATTGTAAAATTTTAGAATACATGCAAAGCCCTATTTCTTTCACTTAAGTTTGATTTTTAGTCAGTTTGATTTGTAGGCTAAGAAGTTTATTTTATAGGGATCTAATGATGTATGAATCTAGTGGTAATTTGACCTTATCCACATTCACCTTGATTTTCTATAGTTGATCTTAATCTTTCATTTTCCTCGTTGGAATGGGTTTCATGGAATTTAAATATTCATCTGACCTGAGGCCATTTTTTTGTAAAAGATAATTTAGCTATCTTTGCATGTTTGTAGAGTTTAAAGGGGTTTTCAACCCTATCCTAGTCCTTCAAGTTTTCCCCACAAATTTTCTCCACAAATGTGATTTCTAGGTAAGAGACACTAGAATTTTTCTCAAGGTATCTAAGTCATTTCTCTAAAAATCTTGACTTTATGAATTTTAATAAGGTTACTGACCCTATCTGTGTTTCCCTATTTTTGCACAAGGTTTTCTCCACATGATTCTTCTACAAGGTTGTGCTTAGCTCTTTTTCCATAAATTTTCTCCATAAGGGTGGTTTCTAATTCCTCAAGGTCAAGGAGTATTGATTCTCCGCAAGGTTGACGATGGGTCTTCTCCACATATGGGTTGTGTACCTTGGTTTTTTTCACAAAGTTCTCTCTACCTTAATTTTTTGCAATAAAGGTATGTGTGTTAAGATTGATTTCTTGTAAGGTAATTGTTGTTGTCACTTCTAGGGATGTTAGATGATATTATTAAATTTTATAATCATTTAAGGAACCATTTGAATAACATCCCAAAGGTGGTAATAGGTTATCAAGTTTCTTATTAAAGGTTTTCATGTAGATTTCAAGGATAGGACAACAAAGATGAAGTTTGAAATCAAGGGTGTGCATCTCGCAACCAAGATTACTTTTGAATGGAGCATGATAGGTGACACTAATTTGTGGAATGCGGATGTTGAAGATTCTAGAGAAAGGTGTTATATGCACAGCACAAATGAGAATGGGGTTAATCAGCTGTACATTAAAAACATTTAATCCCTCATCAACATTAAAACCCTCATTATCCTTTAAACCCTTATCATGTATTAGCAGAATGTAAACATATGAAACAACAATGAAAACACATCCAAATGCATAAGAACACCATATCTACATGGAAAACCAAAGAAGGGAAAAACCAAAATGAGGATTAGATCACATATATATGAATAACAACACTAAATACAATTAGGCTCACTGCCAAGAGGACTCACTGTCCAGAAGAAAGAAGAATAGAATAAGACTATTATGAAGAGATTTGTTATCTCAAGGAAACATGAGAAATCCACCAATGTAACTTTATGCCATCCACAACCTTTAGCTCACTACCTCAAGCAACTTCAAGCACACTGAAAATGTAGACACTTTCTACTCACTGCATCCAAAGTAATAGGCATTAAAATCACACTCATATCACCACACTTAATCACATTCACATGTTTCACACTCACTACACTCATCTCCAACAATTCACCTTGCTTATATACCATCCTCAACCTAAAAAATCTCAATTAGGTTTGCCTTAATGAAATGTATGCACCTTAAATATGTAACACCAAAATAGGTTGGCACCAAACACTTCCATGGTGGAAAGGAGTGATGGTAGACCACACTGAGGGTTAACTAGGACCCAAATTTATATTACCACACCACTTAAAACATCCAAAATCCATGAGGTACCTATGCAAATAGCACTAGAATGCCAGGTTAACCAAACCTGAACTTACACTACAAGAGACCACATACACACTTCTCTAGATCTGAGAACATACAAACTACACAAAAACACTTCACAACATTCACACATCTCAAAATATTCTAGCATCATTAGAATATTCTACAACACTACCACAACCACCTAAAACTTTCATCCTAAGCATCAGGATGCACTACCACAGAACTCCAACATAAGAACTAAACTTGTAGAGTAATTCAACACTAGAAACTCCAAGGGAAGATAAATAAAGAAAATATAAGAATGTTCCTAAATCTGCAAGAAAAGAAACCTCACTATAGATAAATGTGGAGCATTCTCATTTCTCCCAAACAACTTTCTACACAGATAGGTAAACTTTCAAACACAACTTTCACTACAGAATGATCTAGAAATTGAAACTTTGATTATAGAATCTTTGAACACCTTTGATCATCATATTCATATCGCACAACCTTCTAATAAACTAGAATTTCCCTTGTAGGCTTCAAAGTTGCTTAAGGGTATGTGGTGGATGCATATCCATGATTGTTGATGGGGCTATTATTAGTTAGTTTTTTGTTACTTTAGTGCATGCTTTTAGACATCTCTAGATACTTATTTCCTACATATTCCTAAAACTTTACTATATTTTATCATCATCATGAAAACTTGAACCTGGTTTTAATTCTATGAAAATATGATTATGATATGATAGTTATTGCATGATTAATATGTGAATATGTATAAAATGTAATGAATTTCTATTATTAAGCTATGGTTATTAGAATTGTGTAGATGCGTGAACTAACTCTTTGTGGCCAAGGAGCCAAAGCAAGCACACTATATACCACAACAACTAGGAGGCACAACCCATAGCCAAAGGGATTTTTAGATGGCAATGCAAGGGAAGTTAGAAGAACACAGCAGTTACAGAATTAGAGGTGTCTATTTGTTAGGATGATTGTGAATCATCGTATAATTTAATAAGACTACTAGAGGAGAAGAATTATACCTTGATTGGGGATCCAAAGTGATTGTTTCCATATTCCACATTTTAGTTTTATCATTGTAGCAGAGTTACAGTCCTCTTCAAATTCTTCTACCTTTTCAATTATTTTTTTAGTTACTCAGACATTATCACACTCTATTATGTAGGGAGTGGTGATTTATGATTAGATTTCTATTTTTTAGTTGTTCTAATAAGACTCCCCTGCACCTATATGTATGGTTTGGTGGTCGAGTTAGTTAGTTGGTTGAAGTAGCAAATATAATAGATAGATATGTTTAGTTAGTTTTTGTTCTTGCACAGACTATGTTTTATTTCCCAATCATGTTATTGTGAATAAGATATTCTAGAAGAATCTTATTGGATTTTGATATCTTGAGTTATGTAATGAAGATCTTCTTAGTTACTGTTATGTTGAGTTAATTTGAGGAGCTATATTTGAGTTTATCCTCTAGAGATAGTCACTTGAGCAAGGGCCACTCAAGGTAATTGTTCCCCTCTTTACCTTTTGCACATTTATTTTTGTTGTTATAGTAGTTACTTTCATGGTTGTATTTGTCTTAAACTGATTCTTCATGTTGTAAATGTGAATGAAATCATGAATAAGATCTTGTCCTGTATTCATGATTTAGTTGTTTCCATACATTTTCCTTCAAAGTAAGTCAATTTAATCAAGTTAGCAGTACTAGTTATAGAATTCATTTCTTGACAGTGAACTAGTCATATTATTTAGTTGTAGGCACTCGTACTAATATTCCAACATTATTTATTTTCACTTTTATTCAATTTATGTTTTTCATCATGTGTAAACACCTATACAAAGATGATATAGGTAGTATAGAGTATTTTAATGTAGATAGAAAATTCCAAAATCATCACAAGCATACATTAGCCCAAGTTGATAATTAAATGAAGGACTTTCAAGGGTTTAGTGAATTGTTCAGTTAGGACCCCCTCTGAATTGTGTGTATGACACCAAGTTTACCAAACATTAGTGAGCCTCTACATTTTTGGCATTGTTTCTAGGGATGGTGCTACTTTCAAAGATTCATCTTTGTTATTTCAAGTTTTCATAGTTTAGTATTTTGTTTCCAATATTAGGAAAATCAGGTTGTTACACCCCAAGTAATATTACCTATTTACTATTACCTATTTTGGTTAAATTGCTTAAATAAATGAATGTGTTTTATGAATCTTTACATGAATGGGTTTTATGAATCTTTATATGAATATGTCTTATGAATATTGAATGGAAATATGATGAAAGGATGATTGATGCAATTTGATATTTTATAATGATTTTAACTATAAAATGTATAATGTATATGATTATTTTGTGTTCCGCTAACTACTATTATGATATGCCAAGTTGAGTGCAAGAATAGGTTAAAACCTCTAGAAGAGAGGGGAAGTATCACTCTGAAGAAGAACTTGATCTGGTAACCCTTAACGAGCCTAACTAAGCATTCACACACTCACACATTAGTTGGTCTTGGAGAGTCAATGCAATTTTCAGAAAGGGTAGTAATCTTTGGTTTGGATGTGAATGTTGTGATTGAGGATTGTGAGTAAGTCTTGATGTCATGTGGTAGTATTTTCTTATGTGCTTATTATGGTATCGATGAGATATATGCATAAAATGTATATATATATGTGTGTGTACATGTCTATGGTAGACTCATACATGTGAGTATACGTAGGTAGACGTACCTATGCATTCTCATGGACGGATTACCCATATGCATGAAAATACCAATTGGAATAAAGGTGACATGTATATATATGTATATATGTTCCATGTATATTTCCATCAATGGTTATACTTATGAATGTTTTTGTATTGGAAATGGTATATATGTATATGTGTATATGTGTATATGTGTGTGTGTGTTAAGTAATATAGTCACATATATATTAATATATATATTTAATATATAATTATATATATACATAATAATATTATTTATATATTTATACATGTTATTATTCAGAAATTAAATGTATTTGATAACTTTATAAAGATTATATATTAATATATATATATTGTATAGGAGTGAATTTGCACCCCTTGTGTAAATTTCCCTTTCACATACCCTCACCTTAGAAAATCAAATCCGAAGGAAAAATTCCACATCACCCATCTAGAATGCATCCACTTGGCATTTATTTTGTGTGTCGATGAGTGAATTTTCGTTAGGAATATGATCACGGTTCGCAGACATTTGCACAACATGCTATTGTCCCTAACAGATTCCTACATCCAGATTCCACATGCACATTACACACCCTATTGGAGTCAAATTGTAATGCCTCTATGTGACCAACCAACCCAAAAAATGGCTCCTCTCTTCCATTTTGGCCTTCAAAAGCATCCATTTGACATTCACTTCATCTCTTAGACATTCATTCAAACTTCTTCACATTCTCAAGTATTTTTTCACTTCATCTTCACATAATTCTAGCAATCTCTCCACTTTTTCACAAGTTCATTTGAGCATTGCAGTAGCTAGAAACTCCATCAACTTCACTTTTGCACATGCTACTCTACTATAGAAGTTATGATCTTGGGCTCTTGCGAGACCTCCCTTCATCACTGTTGCGGTTGTGGTGACTTTTCCAAGTTCGTTGCTTACATTCTCCCTTCATTGGCCTTGAGATCCATTGGGTGGAGGTGGTAACACTTCACATTCTCCCTTTGTGATTTTATAGAGTAAATTTATCTTTTATAGTGTTTAGTGTACTTCTTTCAATCTCCTTTATCATATTTTCAACTCCGTTGCTTTCTAGTTTTTTGTGGAGGTGGAAACACCAAAGCAAGGGTTTGACTAAGGAAAACCCCTCTACAGACCTAAAAATTTTCCCCTCTTTCTTTTGTGCAAGTGAATGTCTGTGTGGATCTCACTAGCAAACTAGCGTTTCAATGAGTTGGTTTTCATCACCCTAGTTCTCATCTACTTGTTTTACTATTTTTGCATTTACTTTCTACATTTTTTTTTATTATTTCATTAAAACATGTTAGCTAGGGTGTTAGTATATTTTTGGTAGTTTCTCTATTTTACTTTACATTTTATGGCCATACAAATTCCAGCATGCCAGAGAGATGCCAACATGCCACACTATCATCCCAAACTTGCGCTATTTTCCTCGGATAGAGAGTTGTTTAAGGTATAGTTTAGACTCTAGAAATCGGCTCGTCTAGCCCCAATTATATTTTTAGGTCTGTAGAGTGACAGAAGAACTTGAGAGTGCTCTTCATTCTCGATCCCCATCCCAAAACAACCTTTAGAGTGAGGCAAGTTAGGGCAGCCCTCCACTCTCATCTCTCCATGACCTAGAGCCTTGACATGGTTGGTCCCCCTCTCTTACATTTTTGGTGAACTTGACGTGAACAACATCTATCCATTTTCCTATGTTGATACTTTTCCCTCGCATCTAGTGGTTGTCATAACTTTGAGTGTTATGAAGGTTTATGAGCAGCACAACCCAATTCACACTTCTGGGTATGTTTTTAGGAGAAGTGTGTGACACTTTCTGATGGAGAAGATGAAGGTCACTTCTAGTTTTTCCTTCATTTTTTCCATTGGTATAGCTACTGACTGTACCACTGGTTTTCCTACAAATTATGTTGATGAGATGGGTTTCACAGAAGAAACCACTTGTGTCCCTACCCCTCCAGCATCTCCTACGCCTTCGTTTGTAGACAAGGAGGATGTGCATATTCCTGTGGAAAACCTTATGGCATTAGATAATAGATTGATAGACCTTATAAATCATTTATAGAAAGTATCAAGCATGACAAGAGTAGCTAGGATTATTGGCAAGGTGAGACATTTGTTAGGGAAGGATCAAACAAGTATAGAGTTTTTATGAGGCCTTACCAATCTAAATGAAGCTTATATCCCTTCATATAAGCCTAGATCAAGTACTACCCAAGGAGAAGTGCTCAATGCCTATGAAAGAAAAATAGGTGTTTCAATGCCTACCACATCCATGTGCATGGCCAAAATAGGGCCCTCGATCAATTTCACTTCTGCTTCTCAAAGGCCTGACACTCTCAAGGTGAGTAAAATTCCCCTTGGGTTCAATTTCACCCCTCCTACTGCCCCTGGCAGTGGGGGCTCCAATGGAATAAGTGGTGGTGGCTTTGGTAGCAGAGATGGTACTAATAGAGGAGGATTTGGTGGAGTTCATGGTGGTGGTTTTGGTAGTGGAGGTGGCTCTGGTGGAGGCCCTACCTATGGTGGTGGCTCTAGCGGTGGTCAAAATGGTGGCTCCGGAGGTGGTTTTGGCAGCAGTGGTTCTGGAGGTTCCACTGGCCCTTTGTCATCTTCTAACCCCTATTTTGAATGCCCTCCTTTAGAACATGGGTCAAATGCAAAACCAATTAGTAAGCCTTTCCCAAGCCTCTTCCCATCCAATCTTTCAACCTTTTCTCTGACATAGCCCATTATTGGTAGAAATCTTGAGTACTCCATTCCAACAAGGAATGGAGATTCCCAAATTAGAGAAGTATGGTGGTAAAGGGGACCTGTAAATGCATGCTTCCACTTTTAACACCATGTGCACAGACTTCTTCCATCATGACATTTTGATGGAAAAATTATTTCCTCAATCTCTCAAGGATACAACACTCGAGTGGTATTGTTCCTTGCTTGACAATTCTATATTTTCATTTGATCAACTTTTGAATTAGTTTCTCTGATAGTTCTAAACTAACATCAGACCAAAGATGACCTTTTCAGATCTCACCCAATGTTAGTAGGGGGATAATGAGAAAATAACTAATTTCATAGTGCGATATCAAGTGCTCTTTTCACAAATCTTGTACCCGCTGCCCGATTTTGATGTGCAAAAGGTGTTCATAGGAAACCTGCAGAGTCCTTGGAAAAAAAAAATTTCCCTCATGAAATACCCTTCTTTTTCCCATCTGTGTGTTGTATTACAAGAATATCAGCAAACAGTAGTTTAGTTCAAGGATCCTCCTCGTGCTCCCATTCAAAAGTAAAATATATTGTATCAATCTTAGGGAAAGGTAAGACTATTGTGAATGTAGTCACCACGACGAATGATAACGGCCTTAGATGCAAAATAAAGTTTACAAAGTTAGAAGAATATTATTCTTCCATCTTACAAAAGTTGTTGAAGGAAAAGATCATAACATTGGAAAACCCTCAACCTCTCAAGGAAACTTATCCTAATTGGTATGATGCAAATTCTTTCTATCAGTGCCATCAAGTTAACAACCATGATAGCGAATGTCGTATGTGCCTACATCATGAGATAAAAGATCGCATCGATGACGGTACCATTCATCTCAATGGAACAAAACAAAGTGCAAATAAATTGGTGGAGAAAGTCAATAGTGAGTTGTAGATAAACAAGGACTCGTTTCCATCTAACTCTGCTAACTTAATTATTAACCCCTCTGATTCTTCTACATATCCCTCGATGTACGTTAACATGGTCATGTTTACTCCTTCCCTACAGCCTACGACTAGTTTGCATGACGTGACATTCACCACACAGGAAATGTCCTTGAATAAAAAGCCCTCTTCCCTCTACATTCCCACTCGCTTCAATGGGAACATTGTGACAATGGTCTTAGTTGACTCCGCCAACTAGGTGAATGTTATTATAGAGGAGACATTGTGGATGAATTCATTACAAAGGGAGGAGTATGAAGAAACAAAGTATACCATTTGTATGCCTGATGGCCTCTCTCTCAAGTTGTATGGCTCAATAACTCTTTCCATCCTATTTGTACCTAGGGTTGTGAACACAACCTTTCATGTTATCCTAGAATCTAATTTCTTCAGGGTGAAGCTAGGCATACCTTGGCTAGCTTCCATTAATAGAATCACTTGTGTCAATCATAAGTGTTTAAAATTATCCCATGAAGGTGTTGTGTGTTGTGCATGACATTGGATACCAGCCATTAGTGTCTCGTGGGGGCTATTCATTGGATCATTTTTGGCCCACCCCAGTCAGTTCGCTTCCCCCAAGAATGGACCTACTTTACCAAAACTACGTAAAGTATAAGAGGTAAAGGACAACCAAAAGTGAATCCTCCAATAGTGCATCAACAAGATGCCTCCTCTTCTTGAAATGGAAAGGAGAAACTTTCCATTCTCAGGGTGCCTCTTCTACTCCTCTTTCTCAAGAATATTTTTGGATGTCTACTCCTGGATTCCACATGAGAATTCTGATGGTGCCTACTTGGTGCAAAGCTAAGATTAGGATAACGAACCTTCCTACTATGCCTCCTAGATCTTGGCCCTACCTTTATGGTAGAAGGAAGGGTCCCCATGGGGAATCCTCTATATTTCATCCTCCATGGCCTCCTACCTCTCCTAAAGCAGTGAATGGGAAGAGGCCTATCATCAAGCCGCTAGAGCTGACTCCCCCCATTGTTTCTCAACCTCTTCCTCCTACTCCCACTCAAAAGTCTATCCGTCCACCAAATATGGCTATGATGAACACTCCTATGGTTGAGTAGGATCCTTCTATCCCTTCGTAGCTCCCAGCCTCTAGCTCAAAGAGTCATAAAAATTGCCTTGTGTGTGAATGCAAGCGTCGATGAAAGGCTCTGGCAGCTAAGTAGACTACTTTGCAGATAAAGGAAGGGGATTCAATCACCCCTATTTTAGGGCCTCTCATTGTGTCCTCTCTCCTCCCCTCTACTTTCGTTCAATTGAATCCAGTCTTGCTTCCAACTCCCATTGTGAGCATGGGTGTACCTAATCCTAAAAAGGGTGTAGGTTTTTATCGCTCCTTTGGTCAAGCTGCCTCTTTTGATGTCCCTCTTGGGCATCCCACCATTCCCTAAACTTGTGGACATGTTGAATACCTTAGTGGTGTCTATCATAGTTTTCTCCTCCTCTTCTGCACCTCTCACCTCATTTTTTGGGAGTTCACATCCTCTGATGAAGCAAAAAGTGAAGGTTGGCCCTTCTATCCATAGAGGGAATAAGAGGATCCCACCTTCTTCAAAGGGTGGTCCTGTGCTAGCTTGTTTCATCCTAGTGATGGAGAAAGTTTTGGCTTTCCGTGAGTTTTTCACTGCTCTTGAGTCACTTGATGAGCTAATCAGTGAATCTTGGGCACCGTCCTCCCCATCCATTGAGGTACCACATGGAACTCTCGTGAAGTGCACGTTTAACTCTCTAGATGAGGTCTTAGCCTTGTTAATAATCTTTGTGAAGTCACTAACCATAGCTCCACAAGAACTGAGTGGAGGAGACCCTGAAGAGTCTCCTTCCTTGGCCCTTGTTGCAAGAGGGTCAAAAGTGCAGCCCCTTAATATTTCACCACTATAGGATCATCTTCCTTCCCCTTATAATGATCTAGATTTGGAAGTGGATGACCTCTTGATCGACGAGTGTTAGGGGAGGCCTCTTCTTTACCTTTAGATTAGGTGTGTGTTTGTTGTGATGTGTTCCCTTGTTCTTGCATTTTGTGTCCCTGGATGACCCTTGTCACCCTTGTAGGTGCTTGGATATAGGAGTGGCTATGTTCCATAAACTTCATCTATTTGTGGCATCATTCTTCCTCTATTATGTGTTTTTATTTTTGGAAAATTGGGGACGATGCAAAGTGTTGGGGGTATTTAGGCTTCCCTTCCATGTTGACCAAATTTTTTTATTTTTACTTTGTCTTCTCGTGCATTCTTCATATGGTTTGATATAGTAGGGGGTTGATGACAATTCATCTATATACTATTATTATACTTATATATATTTATGAGCAGCTCTAACCCTGAAATATCATATCACCCCTGTGTCCACTATCTATGATGTCATTGTTTCTTTTTGCACTCTTTTTTTCTTTCTCTTCTTTTCTTGACTTGCGATGTTGTGGTGTCTATGCATTGTCCCTCGAGTGTGCGAAAAAATCACCTCAGTGACATCTCGCTATGTCCCGTGGGCCACAACATCACTTTTTACATTCTTGCTTTTCTCTCCTTAGGACATTATGTGCCTCTGCATTCAGCACACACCACCCTAAGGAGAAGGATGCCATATCAACCTTGATTTTTAGAAAACACATTCATTTCCAATGAATCTTTTCTCAAGAATCTTTGCAAAACCTTTTCTGAAAGATCGCATTCTCAACTTGGACCCCTAGTGGAGTTTGTTTCCTTCATCAAGGGTACACAAAGAAATAACTTAAAGAACTTTCCTCTGAGGAGGGATCAGCTTTTCCTATGGGAGAAGCCTTGACCTTCCCCTTGCGAGGGGGAATTTTCTTCCTTTCAAATTCTTTGATGAAGTGAACATATTTTGAAAGGATTCCTTGATGTTGAAACAATTTGTGAAAAGAATTCTTACACTTTCAAATAGTGTGTCCCTTGAGTGGACCCCTCTTCTTTTGAAGGCTTCCCAAGGGACCCCTTTGAAAGCCTTTCAATTTGTTGACTTTTTGTGCGACTATCTGTCGTTTTCCTATGTGGTTGATTTTTTTCTGACATGTTTTATCTATGGATTAACATGTTGCTTTGCAGGTGCACCTGTGAAGCTACTTTCTAGTCTGACTCTTTAGAGTCCCCTTACACTGGGCTTCCTTAATGAGTACTTGGGGGAATGCCTTCTTGTAGGTTTGTGGGCCTGTGAGGAACTTACATCCCATGGGATTTTTCCATCATTGGTCTGAGGTCCTTTTGTGTACTTTGTGCAACTTCATAGTTCTACGAAGCTATGAAGTCCTTTTGTTTGAAACTCCTCAAGAGAGAATACTTGTGGAGTCCTTTGCCTTCCCTACACTTTCGAGTTCTCTAGATCACGATATACTTCCTTGACGGTTTACGTATACATCTCTAACCCTTTGATCTACTTTATTGAATGCTCATCGATATTCACGCTTGCTAAAGTGGGGGAAAAATGTATAGGATCAAATTTGTACCCCTTTTGTAAATTCCCATTTCACATACCCTCACCTTAGAAAATCAAATCTGAAGGAAAAATTCCACATCACCCATCCAAAATGCATCCACTTGGTGCATGTTTTGTGTGTCAGTGAGAGAATTTTCATTAGGGATGTGA